>CAOJBJ010700142.1:0-12816 GCA_948291685.1 Euphorbia celastroides
CTTGGACAAAATCTTATATATACCGTGAATCAAAGAAATCGGTCTAAAATTACTTATCTGAGAAGAACCCGGGACTTTGGGGATTAGGACTGTGAAGGATGTTTTGATAGCATTTGGAAGGGAGTGTGTAGTGAAAAAGACCTCCATGAGATTCATCATGGCCCCCTTCATAGAGTCCCAGAATCTCCTGTAAAAATAAAAGTTGAAGCCATCTGGACCAGGGGCCTTATTCTCACCACAAGCTTTGACAGCATCCCAAACTTCAGCTTAAAAAAAAGGGGTGGTCAAGATAGCATTCTGAGAAGTAGTAACTTGCTTGAAATCAAGAGAATCCAGATAGAAAGGGACCATTCTTCTACGACCAAATAAATTAGCATAGAAATATCTCAGCCTTGACCTAATAAGAACTAAATTTGTGATAGCCGAATACCCATCCTCCAACCGAGTGATCAAGTTGTGACGAAACCTGGAAGAGGCCACTCTATGGAAAAAAGTGGTGTTATCATCTCCCAATAAAGTCCACTTTACCCGAGACTGCTGATAACGTAAAGATTCCTGGAATCGTCGCTTAGAAACTAGCAACTCCTTCGTAGAGTGCAAAACGGCAAGCAGCTCAGGTTGGAGGGGTCTTTGATTCTCATCCGAAGTGATGTGAAGTACCTCCTCTTCAAGCTCCTTGATCTCTTGTTGAATATTACCAAAGTGAAGCTGGTGCCAATACCTCAAAGAGGTCTTAAGAAGCCTCAATTTTGCATAAAATTGAAGAGGGGGAGATGCTTGAGAAAACTCAGTCCGTTTACCCACCACGAATAATGGAAAGTCGGGATGGTGCCACCAGGCATTTATCGATCGAAAAGGCTTAGGCCCATTCAAAGAAGAAAACTGAGACTTGAACATAAGAGGGAAGTGATCTGAGAGAGTTGTGTCAATAGTAGAGACCACCAAAGAGGGCCAAACAACCGTCAAAGCACATGAAAGGAAGATACGATCAATACAAGAGAAAGCCCGAGAGTTGGACCACGTATATTGCCTACCCTGTGAAGGTAGGTCCAACAATTCCCCTCCTAAACAAGAGCCCGAAAATCCTCCATGGAAGATGTAAATTGACCACCTAAACCTTCAGAAGCATCCAGGGTATCATTGAAGTCCTCGCAAACAATCAGCCGATCATAAGACTGAACAATTGGCAATAAATCACGCCAAAGAGCTAATCTCAAGAGATTCTCAGAATAACCATAGACAACTAATAAATGGAAAGAGAGGTTCCCAAAATCAAAACGCATCATCAACCACCGCTCCCCTGATGAGACAAGATAACCCTATAAAGAAACAGAATTCCAGGAAATCAAAATGCCACCCGAAGAACGGATCAAGGGAACAAAAGAAAACAAGAAATCATTATGCCCCCAGAATCTCTTGACAACATTATCTGAAACACACTCCACCTTGGACTCGTATAAAATGAAAAGTAGCAAATTATATCTACGAATACAATCTTTCACAAAAGCTTGTTTCAGATTGTTCCGAAGACCAACACGATAATTCCAACTTAAAAAATTCAACAAAGCAAGGATAGATACAACCTGGAGGAGCACGGGTCTAGAGAGTTCCATGGCGGTGAATTGCAGTGACTACCTGCTGCTTATGAGCTTCATCAAAGAGACCAATATGAAGACCAACATCAAAGGTCAACTCCGCTTCCCGAGATGCTCCCATTCCTGATCCCGCAAAAAATCGGTCCCCTAACACCTAAGGACCCTGAAAACTAGACGATGGAGTGGCTTGCCTTGAAGGACCAATAATTGGTGAAACATGTGATCTAGAAGGGGTGGGCGAAGCAATATTCTATAAGACAAGCTGATCCTCCATATCAGAAGATACTTGCGGGGTAACCTGCCTATCAACACCCGCAAAGGAGGCCAAATGCATCAAATTAGAGTTGTCCCGAACAAATTGCTGGTCGTTACTTGGAAAAGGGCTTGATGGTGAATTGAATGGAGGCCTTGTGACTGGATAAAAGAAATGTCTTATTGTCAAAGACAAATGCTGATAAGAGACACTTGAGCCAATTTCATGAGAGCAACTAGAAGCCTGTCTGAAATTTGCAAAAACCGAAAACTCCTTGCCCTAAAAGTTAATCTTAATTGGTTTGCAAGTCACATTATTCGGAGCGGAGATGAAACATTAGATAACGTCGAAACGATCTGGCTTTTGGAAGTTGAAATCAATAGAAATTAGGGAACCAAACCGAGACGCCAACTCTCGAACAAAAGATTCACAAACGAGCTCTGGTGGGATTCCAATAAGATCAACACAAGCTAAGTGTTCTCCAGAAACAAAACCTGATGGGTAAGGAACAACCTCAACAAAAATACCCTGAACGGCCAGCCAATCCTCCTCCAAAAATCCCTGAAGAGAATTCTCTAAATAAAAAGCCAACACAACTGAAGAGCCTCCAACCGGTGCAATAAAATCAATGGCAAATTTGCATTGCATAAAAACATTCCAAATATCCGGAATTGAACTGACCGAATGAAGCTTGGCAAGGCAAGCCCTAGATTTCCAAGAAGTTGATTCAATGTAATGATCAACAGAGGGAGGAGAAATTTCCTTGTCTCGAACAGAAGGATTAGTTGTAGTCACGGAAGCATAGGATCGGTTATCCCTCTTAGACTCCCTGAAAAACGGCCAGATTCTTGGCCTTGAAGGATCTGCAACTGATTTTTGTCGAGACGGAAACTGAGGTAGAGGATTAACGGGTTTAGGTGAGCGGGTGTAACGAGCTCAATAAGCACGAAGCCGAACGTCGGCAATAGTAATACTGTTAAGCCGCTCCAAAGCAACAACAACTGATAAATCATTAAGCAGAGACAAGAAGCCAAAATTCAGATTACGAGCGTTGCGCTTTCTTGTAATATAAACTCTTCCTCGAATTCCAGAGAGCGAAAATATGTATTTGAGATCTATAGAGTTATGAGAATTCGGGAAATTCTCGAAATAGATATTGGCTTGAGGATCATGCTGAATAGGATTGGATTGGATTGGTGGCTGGGGAATTAAATCTTGACGATCACGCTGGATGGGGCACTGCTGCAGGTTCTGATGAGAAAAACTCTGAGAAGAAAAAGATTGGTGATCACGTTGGTTAGGGCTTGGCTGAAGATTCCGACGAGAATAAGGCCGGAAAGACTGGTCTTGACGGGAATCTTGGATCATAGAAGGCCGGAAAAACGAGCCCGCGGCATGGTGGTGATCACGACGGCGCATGGCTAGGGTTTTCATTGGTTGATATTTGTAGCGGTTTTGACAACGTTAATCTTATTCGATGTAGTTCATTATATGTTTTTATCCTATATAATATGATCGAGATGAAGTTCTGTAACTAGAATTTATACAACACGATATAAATGTAACTTATTGCTTACTGCTTAGCAAAATTTCCAAGTTTGTAACAATTATGGAACATATGTAAAAAAATAAACAAATTATATGACATATAGACAAATGAAATATTTACACAACACATGAAATATAAGATAACAAAAGAACTTGACTCTTGATAATTCTTTTCCGAACTAGAAATAAACTACTCTGACAAAAGATCATAGAAAAAACTTTTTTTTGGAACAATAATAATGAAAAAATGATAATAAATTAGTAATAAATAGGTATTATAAATACTAAAAGGAATTAAAAAAAACTTACAACTTTTAATTGTAAGGAAAATGCCATCTTTAACGATTAAAATAATAAACTTGACAACTGATTTAGTAAGAGACTTACTGATGCAGAAAATAAATTTTTAAGAGTTTGTGTGAGCTAACTATGGGTAATTTGTAATTGTACAACTCCAAATTTATATCAAATCTCACTTTATATTATAATTTAATACTGATACAGTATCATAATATCCAATCATTCATTCCAAATTTTATATCAGTCAATAATAATATTTTATTAATATTTTAATTATTATTTTATTTACTATTATTAAGTTCTTTACATCAAACTCATTAACTGTAAAAAAGTAATATAATAGTATTTAGTATTACTATGATACCATACTAAGGTTGTTATTTTCAACTTAATTTTCATTCAATTCAGTTCAGTTCCAATTCAATTAAATTCAATTCAATTCAGTCCAGAATCATTAAGTGTCAGTTCAGTTCAGATTCATTAAGACTCCATTAAGTTTTAAATATTTTACATTCAATTCATTCAATTTTAATAAATTCTTGATAAAAATATATCTTATTAAATTTCGAATGATTTGAATATAATATTTAATATCATTAAGTTGCAACAAGTTTACATTAAATTTTGGATCAATAAGTTTCAGTTCCATTCAGTTCAGTTCAATTCAATTCCATTCAGTTCAGTTCAGTCTTATTTAGTTTAGTCATGTTCAGTCTAAAAGAACATGCTTAAAAACAACATTAGAGTTTCAATGCAGAGTTAGAAGCAAATTTTCATACCAATACTATATTTGGCGTGGGGTTTTTAGAGAAGACCTTAGACATAAATTCAAAGTGTGACAATGAATTGAGGCTAGATGTAAGGATAAATATGGTTGTCTCAAATGATGCCTGCATAAATAGTTAAATACTTTAATCATAGGATAGGTGTCTGAAGTGAGTAGGCTCCAACAGATCCAATAAAACTAACTCTTTATTTGGTTCGATGGTATGATATAGTTTCTAATTAAATATTCATGTTTGGTTGTATAGTTATTTCTATGGTATGGTTTTTTAATGGTTATTCCATGATTATAAAAACCATGAAAATATAGTTTTTTTAAATCATGAATCTGGTGATTTTCCATGGTTTTAATACTTTTTATTTCAAAACTAACCTTAACTTATTAAACTAACATACACCAACCAACAATCATTGCGATATTCAAAGTTCCATATTGCCTCTCCTGCTGGATTGGATCTCGTGGAATTGGAGGTACCTTTCTATTTTGTATCAGTTCTCATGTTTTTCTTTTGATTTTTAAGAGGTCTTTTTAGCAGCATGATTATTAGCCCACATAATTTACAGCATTGTGTTTCAATTTTATTCTGAAATATTACTCTTATTCCATTCTATAATATATTTTTTTAATGTGCTGCTAATAATCATCTGTATATGAGTTCTCGTCAATTTCAGAAGTGGATTTGATAATTTATTTGACAAAGTGCAAACTGAATTTCCAGCATGGTGATAAATCTGAATTCGTGCAAATTTTGGGTATCATGACAATAATATTTTGTATTTCAATTATAATTATATATTAGATTGTGAAATTTGTTTATTAATTTAAGTAATATTTATGTGTGGAGTGTTTAATTTTTTTTGTTGTTCAAGTTAATGTAAAAGGATATTTTAGTAATTTTATTACTATTTAACCATATCATATCATGAAAGTAAACAACAATTTTTAAGTAACCATACAACACCATACCATACAGCTAAACAAAGTTTTTTTAAAAAACCATACTACATAATACCATACTACACCGTACCATATTTTAATGAACCATGGAGAACCACGTTAAAAACAAAACTTAAACTAATTAAATAAACAGTAATATTTCACATGTGATCCCACTTGATATTTCTGTCTTCTGTCTTGTCACCAAATTATAATTTATTTTACTATATATATTCAAACATAATCTAATTCACTTTCCATTTTCATTTAACTAACCTATTAACAAAATAAGCCCTAGATTTTCCTAATGTTGTTACACCTCCAACATTTTTAATGCATTCTAGATATTTTAAGGTTGTGTTTACGAATTTGCAAGAAAATATTAGCAGATTTTCAATAAATTACAAATTTAGGTGTGGAATTAGCCTAATAATATGCTTTGAATCGTGGAAAAATATTAATATAAAGAAAATAGAAATTATATTTATCTATTAATGTTTGATTCCACGAGTCACTCCGCAAATATATCTTGTTTTACTTTCCATTGTTTTAAAATTTCCCGGTAATCCGTTCTTATTTTTGTTAATGATATTAGTTCTTCACACCAGTCGAATTCGACTATATTTACATCACGAGCTCAACTACACATATGTTAAATATATAGGATTAGTTTCTCTTTTCAAAATCAGAAAAGTACTAGTCTAGTAGAGTTTGAGTTTGCCAAAGAAAACACTCATTAATGACTTACAATCACACAAAATAAAAGCCAAATTCTGTAAATTTAATAATATGTTAGTACATTGGTATTGGAAAATAGTGCACAACAAAATAAAAGAATAAATTTAATGCTACACTTTCCAATATTTTAGCCACCAAATCCAATTATATATTATATTATAAAAGAGCGATATTTACAATTTAACCGATACTAGATGAAACTGAACTCAACTAAATTGAAGTGTGAGTAAATTTATAAATAAAATTTTAAAAATGTATTTTTTAGTTCTTTTTGAATTCACGTGCAATAAATTATTTCATGACATCAAGTTTAGGCAACATTTTGGATACTCGGTGCTATGTATTATTATATGTACAAAACATCGATGTAAATCAGACTAAAAACTGTAATTTAACAAAACTATACGTCTACGGTTCCAGATTTATTAGTTCCGTAACATCGTACCCGAGTCTCAAAGCTTTAAAAGTAATTTATCAAACACTTATATCCTTGTATGCATGCTCGAGTATAGACTATAGAATTACATACTTGCACGTATTTAGTTATAAATCCAATAAAGTACTCGATTAATCACAAAATGAATAGAGAAGTTAACAAAACTCTCGATGACTATGGTTACAACCCGATCTCCTCCAAAAGTTAGACGAATATCATGTAAAAAATTTCCGAAATTACATAAATATCATATAATACTAATAACTTCCATTACATCATATAAAAAACTGGTGGAGTAAATATAAGAGCCTAATCAAACTATACTCTCTCTACTTCCACTTTAGCTTAGTAATGGAAATATGGTCTAATAACCGAAATAGAAGACATCCCAACTAAGTCAGCACTCTCAGGAAAACCCGAACTAAATTCTACCCCACACTAATCAAGCTAAAACCATAATCAAACATAAAATAAACAATGTTCCCACAAATACAATACAATACAATACAAATTCAAATATATATTTATATATGCCATTTGAATTTCAAGAAATTCATGAAAGAGGAGCCCTTTGAGGAGCACCCTTTCTTCTGCTGCTCAATGAGAGCATAAACCCGGGTAGGAATCCGTTCCCTTTCTCCTTCCTCTTTGCAAACTCGTTTTCAGGTGGCAAAACTCGGGTTTCATTCGAGCAAGACGACTCTTGGAAGCGCATTTGATCCTCTAGTATAATGGAACTTGATGTTATTTGACTATCATCATCAATTACTTCAGTACCATCCATTCTTAGCCCTTCGAATTGCAAAAATGCAAACTCGGATTCATCGATTCGGTATAGAATACCCGATAAATCCTCTCCTTGATCTACCATATGCTCAACCTACACAAGTTTAAAAACATTTTCCTCGTTATTTCATATAACTAAAGCATCTCTAAAACAGAACTATAAGATTTCGGAATCTAACATTTACTAAAAGCATTAACAAAAAGGTGAAAAATGGACCGACCTTGCACGAAAGAGAGCAAAAGTGAAATGTCTCTTGAAGAATCCTGTCACAAGTGAAACAGACATTTGTAGAGCCTTTACAAGACCTTGATTGTGGCCTTTGCTTCAAGAATATCACTTTAGCTCCATTTATAGTATAGGGCTGCCATAAATTCAATAAACAATAACATTAACTCATCTCTACAATTACCGGCACATCGATCAATTTCGAGTTTCGTTGTATATTATTCGCATTAAATATTATTTTGTAAACGTTATGCAACATCTTTTTTTCACGTCAAAAGATCCAGCTGTCTGTGTATTTTTCAAATCAAAGGGCCCGGTCATTAATATGTTTTCTTACTTTTTTGGGTATTATAAATTTCTTAACGAGTAGTTACCTGAATATAGGAGCATTCGATGAGCTTCTCAAGATCTCCAAGTCTAACAACATCATGGTAAACGTACCTTCTCACCTAATACAAATATGGGATTATAACAATATAATTAGTAACTAATTGTGGATTAACCAATAATGTGCCAAAAATCAAATTATAATTGACTCAACAAATTCATTATTATGTTATACCCGAACTAAACTGAACTTGTTGTAACTTTACATTAGATTGAACATGAATTTATTATACATGCTAAACTCAGTTTATTTAAATTATGTGAACAAAAAAACATGTATAGAACAATTAATACATGAGTGCAATTAATTCATGAAAGTGATATATTGTTATAAAAAAATTGAAGATAAGGTGAAGAATAACAACCTCTCATGTTAGGAAAAAAGAATTAATAAATGAACTGAGCAGTGAATAAATAATCAAATTGATTTTCTTTTATGTTTTTTAGAATAACAATAAATTGTGTACAAGAAAAATCATTATGGTCAAACTTTCACTATCTATGAAAGCAACAAGTGAGGAAAGTTTGCAGAGAAAATGGATAGAAAAGAAATCTTCCATATGTAGGAAACAAACCAAATCCAAAAGGTGGGAATCAGGGGAGACATCATAACCTGTTTTTAGAAAAATCTTATATTTTTATTTTTATTTAATTGTTTAAATTTCATGTTGAAAAATTATGAAATTAAAAAAAATCATATGCAAATAAAAATAAAATAGGGAAAAGGAAAAGGGAATCTATGTTTAGATTATGTGAGAATAAATACAAATTAAATTACGAAAACAATTTTAGAACATATATGCTCATATATAGAAAGCATTTCAAATCAAATAAAGTACGCATGAATTAATTGGATGGAAATCATGAATTTAAATTGAAGTCTATAACAACAAAGATTGAGTAATTAGGAAAAAGGAAAAAAATTCTCAAAAGTAACTTTATTGAGCCAAATGAGGACAGTGGGAAATTAATTGAATTGGAAATTACATGAACCCATTGGATATTAAACTATAGAGCTAAAAAACATATGAAATCAAGAATTCGGGGTTGAAATCTAGATTTTAAAGAAAATTAATTAAAGCTAACATGCTTAAACTATAGATCTTAAGTTTAAACTTTTTTTACAGAGATTTTTTTTTTTTTTTTTGCCACAAATTTAGAATCAATTTATCAAACACTAGGAAAAAACAACCAAAAGAATAAGAAAATCAACTGAATTAACTCATCAAAAGCATCAAGAAATTGAAGGAAGAATATCTGTATAATTAAGAATTTGAAGTGAATACAATGAAGAGCTGAAAGACATTTGACTCGAATTCGAAATCAAATTCCTTGTAAAAATTTTTATTAAAGGCTGAGGCTGAAAAACCCCACTTGATTAAATTACTTGTAAATTAGACCATCAACGAATCAAGAATTTAGAGGGAGAAAATCTACATAAACAAAGAGTTCAAAGAAAAATAAATTAAATTAAAATGAACCTATAAGAGATTCCAGAATTCCAACAAAAAAATCTACATAATTTCACAAAACAATTTAGAATTTGATAAACCCATCCAATAACCAACAATTTAAAGCGAAAAATATACATAATTCTCCAAAAAATTATAGAATTTTATATGGACTCGAGAAGAGTTGAAAGAACTTAAAGTCGGGTTCGAACTCTGGCTGCTTGAACATAAACCCATAAAAAATTCAAGAATTTGAAATTAACAAATCTATAAAGTCCACAAAACAATTACGAATTCAAAACTCTCCAAGAAATTCGATTCGGGTTCGAATTCGAGCTCTTCCAATGTAACAAAAAGAATCAGAATTTGAGAATTAGGGTTTAGTATACCTGAAGAAGAGGATGAGAGTGATGAGAGGGAAGGCAGTGAGGGCAAACACTAAGGCAACAAACAAGGCAGAAAATGTTTTTCTCATTTTTTCTGCAATTTTCATGGAAATTACAAGCTCCAAAAAATGTTTGATTCATCAATTCTTGGAGCCATGCAGGCAGCTTCAAATTGCCGTCGCCGCCAATCATCGTCAGTTGGCCGACGCCGGTGTCCCCGCCATTGTTAGAGGTGGTGGTGGAGGTGGGAGTGGTGGTGGTGTAGCTCTTCTCTCTTGCCATTGTTTCTACTACTTGTTGTCCTTTCTTGGAACTTGAAGTTGTAGAGAGAGAGAGAGTTTTTTTCTTGGTTAGAGAGTTTGAAATGAAAATAATATTTGTGAGAGAAAAACACCCTGCCCTTATACTTTTTCTAGTATTTTAAAATTTATTTACGAGGTAGCTCAATTAACAATGTACAACAGATGCGAATGAAATTTTAATGGAGATTTTGTTAAGAACCTGTTATTTTGGACTGGATGGGACTAAACTGAACTGAATTGAATGGGACTGAACTAAACTAAATGAAACTTAACTGAAACTTAATGGTGGCAGAACGAAACTTATTAACTCAAAATTTAATGTAAACTTAATAAAATTTATTGCAACTTAGGGCTTGTGCTTTTCAACTTAATTTTCATTCAGTTCAGTTCGTTTAAGTTCCATTCAGTTCAGTTCAGACTCATTAAGTTTCATTTTTAAACATTTCAGATCAGATTCATTAAGTTTCTACTAAGTTTTACGCAAGTTGCATTCAATTGATTCAATTTTAATAAACTTTTAATAAGGATAAAACATATTAAATTTTCGAGTTATTTGAGACTAATATTGAATTTCATTAAGTTGGAATAAGTTTCATTATCATTAAGTTTCATTCTATTCTATCATTAAGTTTCATTCTGCCACCATTAAGTTTCAGTTAAGTTTCAGTTCAGTTCAGTTCCGTTCAATTCAGTTCAGTTCAGTCCAGAAGAGCAGGCCCTTAATGATATTAAATATTGGATTCAAATCATTCAAAATTTAATAAGCTATATTTTTATCAAGAATTTCTTAAAATTGAATGAATTAAATGCAAGATACTTAAAATTTAATGAAAACTTAATGAAACTGAACTGAACTGAAACTTAATGAGTCTGAACTGAACTGATGAATGGGACTGAACTGAACTGAACTGAATGAGACTGAACTGAATGAAAATTAAGTTGAAAAGAACAAGGCCTAAATATACATATAAGATAAGTTTTATATGTAAAGAATAGTATTCGAGCAAACATATCTTAATAGGAGTACATGTAATTTATAAAAAGTCTAATGTTGTGATTTACGTCATGTTCTCTTGGACTGAACGGAATTGAACTTAAATTTAGGGCCTGTTCTTTTGGACTGAACTTAACTGAACTGAAATGAACGGAACTGAATGAAACTTAACCGAACTGAACTGAACTCAAACTTAACTGAAACTTAATTGTGGCAAAATGAAACTTAATGATAGAAACTTAATGTAAATTTAATGAAACTTATTGCAATTTAATGAAATTCAATATTGAACTCAAATGACTCGAAATTTAATAAGTTTTATTCTCATTAAAAGTTTATTAAAATTGAATCAATTGAATGCAAGTTGTGTAAAACTTAGTAGAAACTTAATGAATCTGATCTGAAATGTTCACAACTGAAACTTAATGAGTCTGAACTGAACTTAATGGAACTGAACTGAACTGAATGAAAATTAAGTTGAAAAGAACAGGGTTTAATGGTGGTAGAACGAAAATTATTGACCTAAACTCAATGTAAACTTAATGGTACTTATTGGAATTTAATGAAACTAAAATTTATATTATATAATTTCAAATTTAATAAGTTTTATTCTTATTAAAATTTATTGAAATTGAATTAATTGAATGCAAGTTATTTAAAATTTAATGAAAACTTAATAAATTTGAATTGAATTGAAACTTACCGTGTCTGAACTTAATTGAACTGAGCTGAATAAAAAATAAATTAAAAAAATACATGACCTCAATCTAATTACACAAAGTAATCTGTTAAGTAGATTGTATAAAACCGAAAGATTTTTTATTAACTTGATTAAAATGTGTTTATCGGATAGCGTAGTAAGCAATGCGTATTGAATGTGGAAGGAAGTTCAGATATGTATTTCAATGTATATAACTATATATTAGACAAGTGTTATAAACTGTAGGGATTTTACCCTAGATTTCGGAACCTTTAAGCAAGATAAAGAATTAAATAAATAACAACACAAAGATTTATTAAGGCGGTTTCTCAGATGAGTTCAAATGAACCGATTGTCATAGTACATCTGCCAATCTATATTGAGAAAGCTCCATGAGTTGCAAATAGACACAAAGTTTCAATTGTTTCAACAACGAACCATAAACCCTAAGTCTAAGATGAAACATCAAGAAAAGCCCTAAGAAATAAACTCAGTCGCACAGAAAAGATAGATCGAAAACACCTTTGAAAACATTGAGAACAATAGGCTTGATGAATCTTGAATCTCCCTGCAAACTCCGAGTGACGAAGAAGACGAACTGGAGAGGTAATCCCGAACCAGCAAAAACTCGCAAAGGAAAAAGGATGAAAATGGCGATCCAAGAATCTATCTAACTCTAGCTGAAAATAACCTTATATTTGGCTCACAAAACGTACAATATAACGGTTTTAGTACAAAACTGGGCAAGAAACACAGTAGGTTTAGGAATTGGGCTAACAACTTAATTGAACTTATAAGAAAATGGACACATAAATCCTAACATAAACTATGAGTAAATTTCTAGCAAACATAACTTAATATGAATACATGCAACTTATAAAAAGTCCGATATTTAATTCAGTCTGAATACACGTTGTAATTACAAATCGTGATATGCTAAGTATAAATCCGAAATATATTATATTTTGCACTTGACTTGTTATATTTTCTAACT
>CAOJBJ010700432.1:0-11762 GCA_948291685.1 Euphorbia celastroides
TAATTATGTAGAAAACTGAATTTCTTTAAGAAAACTAAGCCACTAATAATTCTTTAAGAAACTAAGAACGTTACATATTCAACCAGACAAACTAAGCCAGCGCTAGACGAAAGCTCACTGACACAAAACTAGTCTCGTAAAACTGAAAGAGGACTTCACTTCACCGCCAGCATGCAATCGTTGATACAAGAAAGCTTAAAATGGGGAAAAATAAAGAAACAACCCAACAACCAATGAGAAACAAAACGCAGCAACCAAACACAATGCATATGAAAATTCGTTAAAAAAGGAAAGAAAACCCTAAAAACTGAAATTATAGGCAAAATGCAAATGTGAAGAGCAGTAAATGGAGTATAATGGTCAAAACAGAGTAGAAATTAAAAAGATCGGAGAAAGGAAACACCGGTGATTGAGAAAAAAAAGGCTGACCGGGAAAATGGAGTGGCTATTTAGGAGAGAAGCGCACTACAATTGACAAGGACGGTGAATTTTTGAAGGAAAAGGATTTCGTAATTGCAAAACGTCGAACTGCGCACGAAGAATGTGCCATCAAAGGAGAAAAGAAAACCTAATTTTTACAACAGAGAGCGTCAATTTCAAAACAGAGAGCGACGAGTAAGCATTACGAACAGGTAAACTCGGGGAAGAGAAATAACCTAATTTTCACAACATAGAGCGTTGATCGGCGTCGGAGGAGCTAACGAGGTAGAGGCGTCCGAGGAGCGTCAATCAGGTGAGAGGTTTTGGCTGTGTGACCGAGTGGGCTCTTTTCTTTTCCATACTTAATGAAAATTTTACAATAAAAATTTTCCCCCCTTTTCACTCACCCAAATTTTTGGGCGGTACATTTGCCTCCCATGCATTTTACTTCTTTGTGCTGACATTTTTATTTATATATTAAGAAGTGTCGGCACAGGTTAATTTTCTCAAAGAAAAGCCAACATTTTCATGCCAACATCGATATTTTTGTTGGAAGAGATATTTTATGGTGTAGTGGCCACTAACCTAAACACATTAAATTACTATAAGGGAGGAGGAGGAGGTTGTTACAACAACCTTAAAGGAGATTGTACCTTATAAAAGACTACCCACTCATGATGATAACCAAACTGAGCTCCATAAATGCGAAATTCATGAAGTTCAGTCCAAAATCAATAATGAAGAAGAAAACAAGCCAACGAAAGTTAAGAGAAAATATAAGTTGAGTCTTATAAACCCCTCAAAACTAATGAGAAGAGCCCCTCCAAATCTAACAAGGGGAGATACTTATAAACCCCTCAAAACTAAAAGCTAACTAGATGAGTCTTAGTTACTAATTAACTAAGCTAAAGAAAACAAAAGCTTAAATAAGTTGGCAAAAACTTGCCAACTCCAAGGACTAATTAACATAATTAGTTCCAAACAAAAGGGCCATACGTGGCAAATTACACACCAAGTTCACAAAGTATTAAACAAATGGAACTAAGTACAAGTTCCATCAAAATGTCAGCTACCCGCACTGGTTCCCATCACTTCACCGGCTGCACCTCTCCTAGGCTGTCATGTCAACGTTTTTCCTCTCCAAGCAAGCTCGGTTTCCCGCCAGACAGCCTTTTTCTCCATGCTTATCTCCATTTCCTTTATCCTACAAATACTCATAATTCTCGTAAGATTTTGCTAATTTTCATTTGGTTAATGACCAAAATTGCACAAGAAAATATGCTCAAAATTTAAGCTATCAAATTCCCCCACACTTAGCTTATGCTTGTCCTCAAGCAGATGACTCAATTCAACAAACCGTGCAAGAGTAGAAGATAATTAGTTAAGGGAAAAACAAATTGATAGAAACCATTGCAATTAAGGCCACCTCTAAGCTATAAATCAATTAAAATCTTAGTTCAGCAATTTCAGGTTCCAAGCACTAACAAAAGACAAACTTAAACTTCTTGTATCAAGTCAATAGCAAACATAACAACATCACATTAGATCACTCAACTCTCGGTGTTTTAGGCTGATTTCTTGAGGATTCACTCTTCAGCAAACATAATCAAGTTATGACTCATAGGCTTGCCTTTTAGTTAACTCTCCACCTATATTGTTGATTTGGATTAAATTAAGAAAGCACTTACGAGGTTGGCACAGGCTGAGGGTTTGATAAAGGTCATTTTGGTTTTCATTTTCATTTCCCTTTTTCACTTCAGTTCGGCCTATTGTTTAGACTATTAGTTCTCTTTAAAGCACATATTCAGTCTTTTCCTTGAAGTTTACTTGTCTTTGCTTCTCTCTTCTTGTTTATTTGATTCTTTCAGCATTATAGAGGCTCTTCTTCCCAGATTATCTTCTAGTTCCTTCTTTCCCTTTATTGCACAACTTTCTTCAGCAGTTTCCACTTTAAGAGTTTTTTTTTTCATTAACTCACATCATTTTTATTTGATATCCTTTTTATTCCCGAGCTAGGTCATGAAAGAAAATTTTCAGCTCAAAGTGGTTGTCTAAAGGTTTCAATGAAAAAAATTTCAAAGCCATTTAATAGAAAAGGAGGTCCTAAAGGCGCTTTCTATCATCTCAGGTCATAATCAACAAGTCTCAAGCAACTAACACATTTTATCATGTAGAACATATATATCCCCAGGCAAGTTCTAACAAACTAGATTGATGCAGCCCACTCATCAAGAAAGAAGAAGTTTGATGACACTACCGCATACATGAGGCTCGATTTCTTTCAAAAATAAGGGTGGTATGAGATATAAGCTATTCATTTGATACAAAAATTAAAAATTGGTCTCTTATTTACTACATGTACTACTGAGATTATACCAAAATGTGATTTGAACCTTCTTTAAACATCAAGCTATAGCCCTAAGTTCAGGTAATCTCCATCAATTTGCTCAACATTAATTAATTATCTTTTACCAAGATGGTCAGGTTGCCCTAAGTCAACAACTCTCCTATAATCACAATCTAAGGTTTGGTCTTGAAGCAAAAATTTTAGGTCAATTTTCTCAACAATGTGGCATTAAGCATGACAGATTCTCAGTTCAGCACAATACATTTTTCATGGCAAAATCACATACTGAATAAAATAATTTTTTAGCAATTTACACTAGCATATAGCACGCACAACAACAGCAAGCAAACTTATCCTCCCCCACACCTAATCTCAACTTTGTCCTCAAAGCTCTAAAATAAAATAATTTGAAACATAAAAGTATAGGGAAGAGATGTTACCAACTACCACTGGGGGATTGAGGGTCATCAGTTCTGCAAGAGCAGAGGGGACTCGACATCCTCCCCTCCTTCCTCTTCCTTTTCGCTTTCAGCCACCTGTTCAGCATTTTCCTGTTCATTCAGTTCCTTGCCCTGTTTGGAGCTTTGTCCCTTCTTCTTTCCCACTGTGGGGCCTGGTTCAGGTGCCGATTTCTCCTTGCTTATAGTTCTTTCATCGTCCTCTTCTTCATCAACAATATCTCTCTGCTTCCTGCTGACTTTTCTCTTCTTCCTGGCTGCTTTCGGACTTGGTTCCGGAACCTCCTCCATCAAACTCTCAGCCTCAGGTTCAGCAGGTTGTTCCCCATTCACCTTGGCCTCTAAAGCTGCCACTTTGGCCTTCAATGCCTTGTTCTCATTGAGGGATAGATATACCAAGGAGCATAAGCTGTGCCAAGATTAATCAGCAAATGCAGCAAGTGGAGTTAGCTTCCCCTCTACTGAGTTGTGCCATCTTCCACAACCGTGGCTTTCCCAGCAGTCCGCGTGGCTCTTGGGGGCAGATTCTTCACATTCTAAGGTGTTGCTGCCTCAACATTCTTGGCTATGGCTTGCTCTCTAGTAAGTTGCTCCTGGTGGCAGTAGTGACTGAAACGGCATTATTGGAAAAGCGAATCCTCAAAGCCACGACCAATTTCAAAATACCAATAAGAAAAAGAAGGAAAACACCACCAAAAGGAATGGATTTCTCTCTGTAACGAATGCAAACCATGTACCAAATGGTCGAAGTCCTTTAAAGCCAAATAGAACCTTTCACCGGCGAAGCCATAGGAAATTTTCAGAAGTAGGAAAAGCAACCAGTTAGTTCGCTACTATCCTCAAGCCGAAGCAGTATGAGAAGCGACCAGCTAGTCTGCTACTATCCTCAAGTTGAAGTAGTACGAGAAGCGACTAGCTAGTCCGCCACTATCCTCCAGCCAAGATACTATGAGAGGCGACCAGCTCATCCGCCACGATTCTCGAGCCAAAGCACTATGAGAGGCGACAAGCTCGTCCGCCATGATCCTCGAGCCAAAGCAATACTATGATAAAAAATTAAAAGAACTAAATAACCAGCACAAAAAAAATTCCCGCTAGTTGAACATTATTCTTTGTTCGACTAAGCAAAAGTCAGGGTAAAGTCTGGCCTATCGAACTGAAAACCTGAAAGGGAAGTTCGACCAAAAGCAATGGCATCGAGAGGAAATCAGTAAGGAGTTAACTGTGAAAACCCTTCTGGCACAGTTAACCGCGAGAACAAATCTTTAGAAATTGTTACCATTCTGCTTGTAAACAATTCAAGTTCATTACTGAAATGTGTTATTTTTACTAAACTTTTGAATGTGTTTTCATATGTATTCATTAGAAACATTAGAGTATAAATATTGCAAAAGTCAAGGTCCATACAAGGCATGCAGATTTTATCAGTCATCGACAGTCCTGGTATTCAAAAAATTCATGATACTGTAAACTCCACCGAGACTTCAACAGTTTGCCTGTGATCTTTACCAAGACCACTTGTGCTTCCATGTGCATATGCTTTTATTAAGCCTCACCAACAAGGACTCCTTAGTGAGAACCAGGAAAGTGCAAACTTCTCTTGACACCAGACCATCCACTCTTACCGTTGCTTCCCTCAAGGCATGCTGGCGAAAAAAAGAAGTCTGATAGGCTGAAAAATTGAAAGGACAGCCTGTACAAAAGTCAGGACATGTCCGCTAGGAGTGAAAACCCGAAAAGGCCTCCTAGGCAAAATTCAGGACAAAATATTCGTAGGCTGGAAACCCTAGAGGCAGTCTATGAGAGAACTATAGCTTGAATGATTTGTTCTCCCTCTCTCTCTTTCCTCTCAAATGAGGTCCATCATCCTCCATGCCAACAACTGAGTAAAGCCTAGACCAAGCTCTAACACTGATCACAGACGCAAGCTAAGGCTCGAACTTGGATTTCCTGTCAGCTGCCAAATTAACCACTAGAATCAACCTCAGACACCTGTTCAAAGACAGTCACAAACAGTCCAAGGACAAAATGATGGTAATGATGCCATCTGGAGCATCATCCATATGCATTAAATGCATTCATTGCATTTTACATTTCCTTAAAAAATTTTTTTGCAGAAAAACATAAGACTTGGCACGAGAACTACGAAAGCTTAAGGAAGGGCTCAAGATTCATTAAACCCATAATATCTCCATAATCAGCAAGGGGCATCAATCCAGCAAAGTCCTTCTCACCTTATGGAGCGTCCCAAGTGGAGCACAACCTCCCAGTCTCTTCAAAAGGGCGAATCCTTAAGAGAAGACAGTCCCATATCCAAATCCTTCTGATAAAAAATTCCCACCACCCTCTAACCGAGTCATTTCAATAAATCTCGAGTAAAGCCACCATCAACCAAGGTCGTTTCGACGACATTATTTCTCCCTCAAGTCATTTTAATGACGCTATCTTTCAAAAATCTTCTCAAAATTATTCTGGGGATTTCATCCACCACCCAACTTTATTAGCAGTTCCATCTACCGTTAAAGTTCATTCTGGCAGCTTCATCCACCAGGTTTATCGGTAGCTCCATCTACAGTTAAAGCTCATTATGTCGGCTTCATCCACCGGGTTTATCGGTAGCTCCATCTACCGTTAAAGCTCATTCTGGCGGCTTCATCCACCAAGTTTATCGGTAGCTCCATCTACCATTAAAGCTCATTCTGGCAGCTTCATCCATCAGGTTTATCGGCAGCTCCATCTACCATTAAAGTTTGTTCTGGCTGCTTCATCCACCAGGTTTATCGATAACTCCCTCTACCATTAAAGCTCATTTTGGCAGCTTCATCCACTAGGTTTATAGGCAGCTCCATCTACCATTAAAACTCATTCTGGCGGCTTCATCCACCAGGTTTAACGGTAGCTCCATCTATTGTTAAAGCTCATTCTGGCGGTTTCATCCACCAGGTTTATCGGTAGCTTCATCTACCATTAAAGCTCATTCTGGCGGCTTCATCCACTAGGTTTATCGGTAGCTCCATCTACCATTAAAGCTCATTCTGGCGGCTTCATCCACCAGGTTTATAGGTAGCTCCATCTACCATTAAATCTCATTCTGGAAGTTTCATCCACTAGGTTTATTGGCAGCTCCATCTACCGCCAACACTCATCCTGGAGACTTCATCTCTCTTCTCTTTTAAAAACTTCGAGTCATCCCGATGACTCTCTTATCAAACTTCGAGTTGTTCCGATGACTCTTCTCCTAAACTTTGTGTCATTCTGATGACTGTCTTCCCAAATTTTGAGTCGTTCTGATGACTCTCCTCTTCTAAAACTTCGAGTCATTTCGATGACTCTCCTCCTAAACTTCGAGCCATTCCGACGACTCTCCTCTTCTAAAACTTCGAGCCATTCCGATAACTCTTTTCTCAAACTTCGAGTCATTCCGATGAACCTCTTCCCAAACTTTGAGTTGTTCCAATGACTCTCCTCCAAAACTTCTAGTCATTCTGATGACTCTCTTCCCAAATTTTGAGTCGTTCCGATGACTCTCCTCTTCTAAAATTTTAAGCCACCCCAATGACTCTCTTCTCAAACTTCGAGTCATTCCGATGATTCTCCTCCTAAACTTCGAGTCGTTCCGATGATTCTCCTCCTAAACTTCGAGTCATTCCGATGACCCTCTTCCCAAATTTTGAGTCATTTCGATAAGTCTCCTCTTCTAAGACATCGAGCCATTCCGATGACTCTCCTCTTCTAAAACTTCGAGCCATTCTGATGACTCTCTTCTCAAACTAAAACTTCGTTTCGATGATTCTCCTAAACTTTGAGCCATTATGATGACTCTCCTCTCCTAAAACTTTCAGCCATTTCGATGACTCTCTTCTCAAACTTCAAGTCATCCCGATGACTCTCTTCCCAAACTTCAAGTCGTTCCGATGACTCTCCTCCTAAACTTTGAGTCATTCCGATGACCCTCTTCCCAAATTTTGAATCATTCCGATGACTCTAATCTTCTTAAACTTCGAGCCATTCCGATGACTCTCTTCTCAAACTTCGAGTCATCCCGATGACTCTCTTCCTAAACTTCGAGTCATTTCAATGACTCTCCTCCTAAACATCGAGTCATTCCAATGATCCTCTTCCTAAATTTTGAGTCGTTCCGATGACTCTCCTCTTCTAAAATTTCGAGCCATTCCGATGACTCTCTTCTCAAACTTTGAATCATTCCGATGACTCTCTTCCCAAACTTTGAGCCATTCCGATGACTCTCCTCTTCTAAAACTTTGAGCTATTCCGATGACTCTCTTCTCAAACTTCGAGTCATCCCGATGACTCTCTTCTCAAACTTCAAGTCGTTCCAATGACTCTCTTCCTAAACTTCGAGTCATTCCGATGACCCTCTTCCCAAATTTTGAGTCATTCTGATGACTCTCCTCTTCTAAAACTTTGAGCCATTTCGATGACTCTCTTCTCAAACTTCGAGTCATTCCGATGATTCTCCTCCTAAACTTCGAGTCGTTCCGATGATTCTCCTCCTAAACTTCGAGTCATTCCGATGACCCTCTTCCCAAATTTTGAGTCATTCCAATGACTCTCCTCTTCTAAAACTTCGATCCATTCCGATGATTCTCTTCTCAAACTTCGAGTCATCCCGATGACTCTCTTTCCAAACTTCGAGTCATTCCGATGACTCTCCTCCTAAACTTCGAGTCATTCCGATGACTCTCCTCTTCTAAAATTTCAAGCCATCTCGATGACTCTCTTTTCAAACTTTGAATCATTCCGATGACTCTCTTCCCAAACTTCAAGCCATTCCGACGACTCTCCTCTTCTAAAACTTTGAGCTATTCCGATGACTCTCTTCTCAAACTTTGAGTCATCCCGATGAATCTCTTCCCAAACTTCGAGTCGTTCTGATGACTCTCCTCCTAAACTTCAAGTCATTTCGATGACCCTCTTCCTAAATTTTGAGTCGTTCCGATGACTCTCCTCTTCTAAAACTTCGAGCCATTCCGATGACTCTCTTCTAAAACTTTGAATCGTTCTAATGACTCTCCTCCTAAACTTCGAGTCATTCCAATGACCATCTTCCTAAATTTTGAGTCGTTTCGATGATTCTCCTCTTCTAAAATTTTGAGCCACCCCGATGACTGTCTTCTCAAACTTCGAGTCATTCCGATGACTCTCTTCCCAAACTTTGAGTCGTTCTGATGACTCTCCTCCTAAACTTCAAGTCATTCTAATGACTCTTTTCCCAAATTTTGAGTCGTTCTGATGACTCTCCTCTTCTAAAATTTTGAGCCATTCCGATGACTCTCTTCGATTGTGATCAACAACCGACACGGGGTGAGGTGTTGCAAAGGCAACATCTCCGAACGTGATAACCAACTCTCGTAACAACCGACGCGGGGCGAGGTGTAGCAAAGGTGACATCTCTGAATGTGATCAACAACCGACACGAGGCATGGTGTAGCAAAGGCGACATCTTCGAACGTGATCACCAACCGATGCGGGGCGAGGTGTAGCAAAGGCAACCGCTCTGAACGTGATAAAAAAACCGAAGCGAGGCGAGGTGTAGCAAAGGTGACATCTTCGAACATGATCACCAACCGACACAGGGCGAGGTGAAGCAAAGGCGACTTCTCTGATCGAGAATAACAACCGACACGGGGTGAGGTGTAGCAAAGGCAACATCTCCGAACGTGATCACCAACTCTCTCAACAACCGACACAGGGCGAGGTGAAGCAATGGCGGCATCTCCGATTGTGCTCAACAACTGATGCGGGGTGAGGTGTAGCAAAGGCAACACCTCCAAACGTATTTACCAACTATCTCAAACAACCGACGTAGGGTGAGGTGAAGCAATGGCGGCATCTGCGATTATTCTCAACAACAGATTCAGTGTGAGGAGTAGCAAAGGTAACACCTCCGAACGTATTCACCAACTATCTCAAATAACTGACGCAGGGCGAGGTGAAGCAATGGCGGAATCTCCGAACGTGGTCACCAACTCTATCTGAAACAACCAACGTAGGGCGAGGTGAAGCAATCGCGGCATCTCCGAATGTGGTCACCAACTCTCCTTCAACCACCGACGCAGGGCAAGGTGAAGCAATGGCGGCATCTCTGATCGTGCTCAACAACCGACGCGGGGCGAGATGCAGTAAAGGCAGCAACTCCGAACGAGGTAACCAACTCCTTCAACCACTAACGCAGGGCGAGATGAAGCAAAGGCGTCATCTCTGATTGTACTCAACAACTAACACGGGGCGAGGTGTGGCAAAGGCGATACCTCCGATCGTAGTCATCGCAACTCTCTTACCAACACGGGGCAAGATGAAGCAAAGGCGTCATCTCCAACCGGTCTCACCATGTTTATTCTTAATCGAAGGGGTAAAAAAAAATTCTTAGAACTTTCGATTAAGAAATTGACATGCCTCAACCGTAACCCTCAGGTATGGTTTATTTCCTTTGGCTCTATTCGCGAATTCATCCCTAACCTTTGGTTAGCAACGGATCCGCGAGGGACAGTCTGTGAGCATGGGATTTTTTATCCCCGGCCGCGAGGTAATGATGAATTTGTCTCTTTAATTACTTCGAGTATTTTTCGTATGAAGATCAAAACTTGGTTAAGCCTTCTGGTTGAAATTGAATCTCAATGACCCTTTTAACCCGTTTCTAAACCCTCCTCAAAGGGATTTTATAAGCTCTTATAAATTCCTATAAGCTTTTATGAGATTCTAAAGTGTTTTTATGTGATCTTATAAGCTCCTATAAGCTCTCACAAGATCCTTAAAAGGCTCTTATAAGATCCTATAAGCTCTTATAAGATCCTATAAGCTCTTATAAGCTCTTATAAGATCCTAAAAAGGCTTTTATAAGACCTTATAAGCTCTTATAAGCTCTTATAAGTTCCTAAAAGTTCTCATAAAATCCTAAAAGACTCATAAAATCTTATACGCTTCTATAAGCTCTTATAAGGTCCTAAAATTCCGTAAAAAATCAGATATCAAAAGAGGCCTATGGGTTTTGTTTGTTGAAATTGACCCAAAAAATTCAATTCGACTCACAAAAATCGCCTAGCCCATTTTCCCGAAACAAACCCGAAAAATAAACTGGCTACATTTTTGTGATAGACATTTTGGGCCTAAAACCCATAAATACCCAAGCCCAAAAGCCCAAACAATACCCATTTATCCTATCCTTTCCTTAAAGAGATAAGGATGAATAAGATGTGGACAATTGGCACCTCTATGATATCACCACTTGTCCCCACAAACCTTAAAAATCCCTTATAAAACCCACAAAATGGCCAAAAAAAAAAGGGGGGCTTCTCTACCTCTCCAAATTTTCGGCTTCTACATCCCTTTCTCTTCTCATTTCTACTATTTCTTCAACATTGAGAATCAAATCTCTAAAGGTATAAACCCCCATGAACCTCAAAGGCTCTTTTACTTTCTTTTCATTCATTTGAGTTGATTTTGGTTCATTTGCTTTGATTTTGAGCTTAAGATCTATGCTTGGTTGATTTGTGGTGCATTTGATGAATTGAAAAGCTCTAGATTTACTTCTATTTTTTATTTTTTTTTCTCGGACATTTTTTCCGGCCGACAGCCGATTACGTTCCAAGTTTTGATTTCATGTCATTTTGGTTGATTTTGGGTTATAAAACTGTTTTAGACGTGTTTCTGAATCTATTCGGAGTGTTTTGGAGGGCTGAAACACATTTTTTCGCTGATTTTGGAGCTAACCGAGGCTTGCCGGAAAAATTTCCTGACCGGTTTTGAAGTTGAGTTTCCGATGCATTTTAACCTGAGTTTAAACTCAAAACAGGATTTAAATACGTTTTAGAATCGATTTAGGTAACTTCGGAAGGTGAAATCTCGTTTTTCCGGCGATTTCGAATCAAATCGGAGCCTGCCGGGAAATTCAACCAAGGCATCTCCATATCTTGTTTTCCACCGGTTGTAATTGATTTTATAATTGGATTGAGTCTTAAACGAGTTTTAGAATCGATTTGTTGTATTTCGGCGCCGAAATTTTGTTTTTCCGGCTTTTTCGGGTTTGGTCGGAGTCTCGCCGGAATCTGGGTTCGAAATCGAAATCTGAAATCATTCCGACGCGTTTGAATTTCCTGTTTGGATCCAGATTCGAAAACGGCGTGTCGTTTGAGAGGCTTCTCCCTAGGTCGTGTCGTCTCGGTAAAACGAGATGTCGTTTTTCCCCTATGCCCAGCGAACGACACGTCGTTCCCTCCCCAGGTGACCAGTGCGATTTGGGCTTCTTTTTCGGATCTGGGCGGACTTGGACATTGGGCCTCCTTTCTCTTGTTCACTTTTGTATACTATACTTCTATATATTAGTTATATCTTAGTTAGTTTTTAGGTTAATTTAATTTTCTTATTTTATTTTGTTTTATTTTATTTATTTATCTTACTTTATAATATCATGTAATATGTAACACTCCAAAAAATATAGTAAAAAAAACTAACAAACTAACTACTAACATTTACTTTTAATTTCCGCATTTCCTCTATGAGGTGTAATATGTAACTAA
>CAOJBJ010700892.1:0-18910 GCA_948291685.1 Euphorbia celastroides
CATTCTCATCAACTCAAACTCCCATTTGAGTGTAAGCAACTTCACTTCTCTCACCTTAGAACTTCCAGCATATTCTTCTTTCAAGTGATCCCATACTTTCTTTGCACTTTTGAACGACACTAGCTTGGGAAAAATATCTTCGGATACAACTGAGTGAATAACCGAAAGCGCCTTGAAATTCTTTATCGAGGCCTCTGAATCTTGCTTAATCTGTTGCACGGTAGGATCTTCAGGCAACTTCTGCATATATTCATCCTCCACAATACTCCAAAAATTATAGGCAAGAAGATACGATTCCATTCTCACAGTCCAATAATCATAGTTTTCTCCGATGAACACTGGTGGTGAAGGACATCTTAGAAAATCACAGCCCGTAAGAAACTGCTCTGATACCACTTTGGTTTTCTGTTAGTTTTCAACTTGAAAGAACAGAGTATACTGAAGTATACTGGAGTATACTGGAAGTATAAAGAGGAAATCTGTTTTGATGGAGAACCTATAATTTCTCTCATAATTCAAACCTTACAAAAGATATCTATTTATACCTATTACATGACCCTTAGCAAAAGACACAACTCTTCATGAATCTAGACACTAATTCATGAACTAACACACTCAACAATAAATATATATATATATAATCATACATGAACCAACATAATTGTTCATGAACATACACACTCTTTCAAACATGACTCTTCAAAACTAAATAATGTTGAATTCTGAGCGACGCCCACCGTGACCCCGCATTAGTATGATATTGTCCGCTTTGGGCCGAGCCCTCATGGTTTTGCTCTTGGGCTTTTAAACCCAAAAGGCCTCATACTAATGCAAGTCTTTGTAGACTTTATATTTTAGTGTTAGTTCTCTCAATCTTCCAATGTGAGACTTGGGTTTATTTTCCAACAAAATATACACAATATTTTTCATGCTAAAAAATAATGACTACCCATTATAATTATACTTTCTTTCCATATATTTAAAACTAATTTTTCATTGAAACTATTTTTTCATTATTCATAATATTGTTACTGTTTTCTATTGCACAATAAATTTGGGAAACCGTTCGTAACAATGTCTAATATGTCGATGAAGATAGCGAAAATGACTATATGGATGAAGATTGCGAAAATGACTATATGGATGAAGATTGAAATAAAAAAAATATCATATGGGTAGATATTGAAATGTAAATGTATATGTATTTATATTACTTCAATTATTATAATATAAAAAGGTCCAATGTTTATTGTTACATCTTTAAAAAAAATTGAAGTTAGTTCTTAATGCGATTTATTATTATTATTATTATTATTATTATATTTGTTAATATAGTTAAAAAATATAAAACAAGACGTATTAAAATTAAAACCCATCTAACAAATAAGTTTAAAAGAAAATAAATAAAAACTAAACTGAATTAAAACTTATTAAATAAGTATTGAACTGAACTGATAAGTTGAAAAGAACAGAGTCTTAAAATAGTCTTGAATGTACTTTCAAAGTTACATATCAACTTTTGACTTGAAGAAAAAAATTAAAAAGTTTGAAAAATCAAGTCAATTGTACTTGAAGTGATGAACTAGTGCAGAAAAAAAAGCTTTTAAAAGTAATAACAATAAATTTAGAAGGTCATGTCATGTCTCATTTCAGCTATCAAAAAGTAAAAAAATTCTATTACTTTTAATTAGTTCTTGTTTAAAGTCATGCAACAAAAAAAGAAAGATCATATAGAGAAAAAAATAATGAGAAATTGTCTCACCGTGATAACAAAGGGTAGAGAGCTGATCCCCCTTTTTGGCCCAATAAAGCCCAAATCCAATTTCGTAAAGCACACTTCTGGCCATACAAATCACCACAAGATTACTCTCTCCATCCACGTAGCAATAATGGATTTGATAAATTTATACACAAAATCGGATTTTTCATCCTACACTCATTCAACCATTGGATAAATTAAAATCATATCGATGACAATTCTTTCATATATTTTTTTACACCAAACTTACAAAGAGCCTCTTAGTACCAAAAATTTAAGCTTAACACGTAACTTTTAAAAGTTTATAAAAACGATCGACATAACCCTGCAACGAAGATTTGCCGCTTGTAAAAAAAAATGAGATGTTGAATAAATTTGGATAAAACACATCATGAAAGAAACAATAACTTGGGCAAATGGTTTCTTTCCAAAATATATTGTTCTCAAAACATCTTCAGTAATTTGTTTATTCACTTGGTTCTCTTGACACATCGTTAAAGATAAACAGTAAATTTCAAAATTCTTATTTATTAGATCTTCTAGTTTCCCATTTTATAATGACATGACATAATAAATGTTGCACAATATCCATATGATAATCTACATGCAGCTAATTAAATAGAAGCATCCATAATTAACTCTATATTATTTTATTAACGAGAGAGATAATTTAGCTAATTAGTTAATTTCGTCTTGTTATTTTGTTTTAAAAAACGTGCAATACAAGATCAAATAGATTAAACAAAAATAGTACAATTTTTCCTCTATCAGTATTTCTAATTAAACAAAAATAAACCATATTCAATAATAATTCAACATTAGACCAATAAAACGTGGTGGTAAAGTACAATTTTAATAGCATTACTGTCAAGAGACAGAAAAAAAAGGCAAAATGAACTTAGTAGAAATATGTAGTCTTTAGATTACGGTTTTGTTTTTTTATATTGAATTGAAACTTAATTGAATCTTAATGGTAGGAGAACAAAATTTATTAACCGGAATTTAATATAAATTTAATAAAATTTATTGGAACTTAATGAAACTAAAATTTATATCATATGATTCAAAATTTAATGAGTTTTATTCTTATTAAAAATTTATTGAAATTGAATGAATTGCATGCAAAATCTTAATTGAAACTTAATAAATCTAAATTAAACTTCATGAAAATATAATGAATGTCAACTGAATTGAACTGAAAAGAAATTTAACAAATCTAAATTGAACCGAACTTAACTAAATGAAAAATAAATTGAAAAATAGAAAGCTTGTATTTTATAACAAATGTGAGATTGTAAAATTAATTTAACTTGGAAATTTTTTCACGTGGAATCTTATCATTTCATTTTTAATCAAGTGTATTGCTCACACCAACCACAAAGTATACCTAATCAAATATTTTATAGAAATTCTTAAATCGAAAAATTTAACAAAATCATAAACATGAAAGTCAACAAAATTAAGAAATAGATGGAGTACCTAATTGTTGAAAAGAAAGGATAAAAAGGACAAGAAATGGGAAACGAGGCTCCGTGCATATATGATATATTAAAAAGAACGTGCCTTCGCCAGTGGGACGGAATATCCGAGTCATCAGTGGGACCCACCACTCACAAACGTAGGGGTAATTGCCTTTGCCAGCATGACTATATTATAAAATACACCTGTTTTCCATGGTCGTCTTCTTCCTCTTCCCTCTTATCTGAGTTTTATTTTCACTCTTTCAATCAAATTCATTCAACTCCACACTAACAGCGTTGTTCCCTTCCACTTCGCTTGATGGCCTCTCAAGTTACCGATTCTTCTCCTTATGTCGGATTCGTTGGATTCGATCACTTCAGCTCGGAAATGGCGGCTTCGCTTCTTCGCTCTGGCTACGGAGTCAAGGTTTTTCAGGTTTTCCATTCTTTCTTCTCTCGTTTTTCTGCTACTTGTCTCTTACTCTTCTCGTTTTTCTTTATTTGCTTTCCTTTTGTGTCTGATAGCGGGATCAGACTAAGAATATGCATTGCGTCTATTTTGTTGGAATTGTGATACAGAGATTGCAGTGTCTATAGTTTTCCATTCTTAGGTTTGCGATGAAATCCGATCAAGCTTTTTACTGGTCATCTTTTGCCTAATTTGTCTTGTCAGGTCTCTGCTTAAATGAAGTCAAGGGCTTTTTTTTGCCTATTTGGTGCATCGCCAATTCAAGTTTAGTACAGTCTATCTAATAATTCAAAATAAAAAGTGAAATACAAATACCTCATTTGAAGTATGAATAGTGTGCTGTTGACTTTGCAAGGAGTAGTGGACCCTTTGTAGTTCTTTAAGTTTGTGTACCAAAATTGAATATGCTAGATACCAAATAGGCAAAACTGCTTCAAAATTTGTGAAGATTGTCTGGAGTCTGTTACTCTTTCCAATTTATTGCTTATTTGGATGGAATAACATCTTCTTTTAGCAACCTGTCATCATGCTGTTTATACTATTAAAACCAAAACATATAGTTCATGCTTCATGCTGCCGACATTGTGTTTATACCTTATAGCTGTATGCTCTAAATTTGAGGTTTTGTTAAAGCCACCTTTAGCATATTTGAAGTCTCTTGATGGTGTACCAAAGAACAGGAATGAGCATTAAAATTTTGCCACTATCATTTTATATCATTTTCTATGAGACGCTGAAGACTTTATTAAGTTAATTAGATGGAGGTGAACTGATAACCAAACTCAACTATTGCTTACTGCATTCATCTGAGTGAATGGGGATGTTTAACTACCAATGCCTTGTTTGTAGATAGATGGAGCTTTGCCTGATGAGCTTTCAACAATGGGTGTAGTGAAGTGTAGCAGTCCATGTGATGTTGGAAAAGGTAAAATACCTAGTGGCTGTGTGTCAATTTATCGCCAAGCATTTTTCTAAAAGAAGCTATGTTGAATGCCTTTTTTTAGCAACTTATGTTTCCAACATATGTTATGATGTTTGTAAAGGATGCAGTTTTTTATTCTTTATTTTTCTTGTAATCTAGTTTTGATTAAGTATAATTTTACTCATTGTCTGGTACTTCCCCCTGATGCCATAAGACAATCTGTTTCTGTGTTCGATGAATCTATGCACATGCCCTTGCTTACTTTCTTTTAAGTTTGCAGCCATTTGTTTGGATGGTAACTTTCAAATAAAACCCTAGATGAGTTTTTCAGCATAAATTATGACTTTTAGCCAAATTTTTTCAAGATCGGTCGATACATATTGACAATGTGGCTATTGACTGGCACAATAATTAGTTGGTTGATTCACATTTTTATTTGAAGCTGAAGGTTAAAAGAGTTGCCTTAGAATTGTAATTGATTCTTTATTGGATTTATAATTTACATTGTTTTTAGGAAATCTTCATGCCTACGTTTCGTTTTTTTTTGTTATACTTATTTGGTGATTGTTGGTCATACCTATTGACTGTCTTTTGCTGGTTCTTGGCAATATTTTACTTTTCATCTATCTAGAGAAAACTTTTCTTTGACATTAATCTTTTTCCATTAATGTGTAGATCAATAAGATACTAAGATTAAATTGCTAATTAGTAGGACTGATGATGTTTTGCAAAGTCATTATGGCTAACTTAAATGAACATTTTAGAATATTGCCGACTGGTTCATTCCAAGTTAGCTTGATTGAGGAACACCACAAGGAGTGATCCTACAGCAATGTCTTATTTTTAGTCTTTTATTAATCAAATTTTGGTAAATTTGTGGGATGCTTTTCCAACTCCTGATTTCTAGTGACAGTTTGACGTGTTTGTAACATTTTAGAAATTCATTTACACAAATCTTTGCGACATTGTACTAGTGATATATTCTATTACTTCCATACTTCACAGAAACTTTCTGCAGGAAAGTTCCTGACTGTTTTGTTGTTCTATGTGCGGTTTGCAGATGTTGCAGTTTTGATTGTTATAATTTCTCATGTGGATCAAATCAATGATGTATTATTTGGTCAACAGGGCATCTTGAAAGGTTTGTAAAGATCTCTTCCCTACATTATTTTAGTTTAGTTCTTCCTTCAACTTTGGCATAAAGATCTGCAGCTAAATGTTATGCTAGTATATAGGCTTGCAGAAAGGAGCAACTATCATTTTACCATCAACTATTCTGCCGACGCATATCCAAAACTTGGAGAAACGTCTTGCTGGTAATTTATTTCTTATTGCTGTCGAACTCCTGGAGTAGCATATTCATAAAGATTTGTTTCAAATATATTTTCCTGAACTTTGTTAAAGTGACATTCTTACACAGATTTTTTTTTTCTTTATTCTTCCAATAAAATTAACTTCTCAATGCAAATTTTATATACTTGGTGCATATTTTGCAGTTTCTTTGTCCACAACCTTATGAATCTGATACCAATTTATGAATGTACTCACTTTATATTTGTAAATGCATTCATATCATGAGTGTGTTAAAGCCTCGATAAGAAGCACTAATGGGTAAACTTATATGTTATTCTAGGATTCAGATTGTCAATGGTCAGTAGTAATGATTAATTAGTATTCATTTCTTCTTTGCATCTCCAGGCATCCCTTTTTTGTGCATGAAGCGTTTCTAATTTCTATGAAGTAAATATGAAAGGACCGGGTTAGAGACATCATTATCCTAATGAATTAATAACATTGGTTGTCATTTGTGTACTAAAACTTCATATTGAAACATGGTTGTCCAAATATCTTCTGCTTTTTGTGCTATCTACTAGTAAATCTATCATTCTATTATTTTCTTCATTTAAAATAGGCCTAATGCATCACTAGCTCCCTCAACTTTGCCCAAAAAACCGCTGCCCCCCTGAACTTTCAAAATGACCTCACAACTCCCTCATCTTTAAAAAGGTGCGCCTCATAACTCTCTCAATCCACCTAAACCACTCTCAACCTGGAAGGTGCATTACACTCGCCAGCCATGTCTGCAGTTTGAAAAGTCAAACCAATCTCCTTTGACACATGGCATATAAGAGTTAAAAATGGAAAAATTCAATCAAGTCCCTGATAACATTTCACGTTTCACTTTTACCATCTTCTTCAATACTCAAATTCCTATAACATTCAAACACTAAAATTCAAATCACAAAACCGAATTGAACTCCAAATCAAAGTCAATTTATCATATTTTTCTCCAATTGTGTTCCCAAATCAGAGACATGGAGCAACAAAGTGTCATTTTAGTTCATATGTAAGTTTCTTCCCCTTTTTTCTTGTTCCTTTTGACCTTCTGGCAACTTCGCCGGAAATCACCGACACCTACTCTATCACCCTCTCTTCCATTGTTCATTAAACCCAGTCTTGGCCACAAACTCAATCCATATACCTTTGGCCAATTATCAAATCTCCAACCTTTAAACTTATAAAATTCAAATCTCAAAACAAATCAATCCCTAAAATCAAAATTAATTCATCCAATCGAAGCAAATCACCTCAGCCTCTCTCTAATTCCAGTTTCGTAGCTCCCTTTAATTCCAGTTTCAAGGCCGAAAATTGAACCAAACCAATGAGCAGTGTATGGTTCCGCTGAAAACGAACTCCGGCATATGGGTTCTGCCTGAAATTGAGTAATTGAAGGTCTGATCAACGCAAATTTAGACGAAACATGAATAAATTACAACTAATTAAGGAGATTTCAATGCCAATTTGAAAGCATTTATAAAATGGAATGAATGGTCAAGATATTGGCATGGAGGGGAGAAGCCGTGATTGGGTAGGGGAGTTTTCTATTTTTTTTTTATGATGTTTATGGTCAACAACACTTGTTCTTAATTTTCAAACATGCCACCTCATACGCCACATAGCACTAGGGGAGTTATGGGGTACGCTTTTTCAAAATGGAATGTGAGATCGTTTTGAAAGTTCAGGGGGCCAGCAGGTTTTTGAGCAAAGATAAGGGAACCGGTGATGCATATGGCCTTTAAAATATAATAATATCACTGAAAAATGTTCAAAATTCGCATGTTTGTTTATTCTGCAGGGAGTGGTGCTGTAGTTCATTTAGTAGATGCGTATATATCAAATGGAATATCTGAGCTGTTAAATGAGAGCATCATGGTAACTTTCCATCTCTTACGTCTTAACGTTGTTTTCTTCTTCTCTGTTGCTTGCTAATGGGTGGAGAACGCAATTTCTCATTACCCTGAGGACAAAAGGAGGATTCTGACTGTTTTTTCTTCTCATCTAGATTACTGCCAGTGGGTCATCAGAAGCAATTTCTAAGGCACATCCTGTTCTCTCAGGTAAAAATAATCTATTATTGTTCTATAATGAGATTTTAGCATCATAACTTATTTTGTTTTTGTTTCTGACTCAAATTCTAATTGTCTTTTTGTCAGCAATGTCAGAAAGACTATACATTTTTGAAGGTGAAGTTGGTGCTGCAAGGTTTGTTTCTTTTCTAATTTATGTTTTTATCTTCTTATCAGAATCACAAAATATACATATATATCTCTTGGCCATCTATTGTTAAGCAAGGAGATTTGTAAAAATGTCATATAGTTCTTTGGTCAGAAAAGGATATAAGGTCGATTAAATCTTTTCTGTTTACAGTAAAATTAAAATCGTCAATGAGTTGCTGGAGGGAATTCATCTTGTTGCTTCAGTAGAGGCTATTTCACTTGGTGCGCAAGCTGCAATTCATCCATGGATAGTCTATGACATCATTTCCAATGCTGCTGGAAATTCATGGTGAGGACATTATGTATATCTCTCTTATCTCATACATGCCAATATTTTTTTGTGCTTTAGTGACCAAGCCAAACCATCTATGACATATATAAACTACATTTAGTCAATGTAATGCGAAGAAGAACAAAGTAATAACAAAACTACCTCTCTTAACTTCTATTAAGATCTCAGCATTTAGTATTCTATACTCTTAATAATAACAAAACTATGTAGATTCTTATGAACTAATAAAAAAGCTGCGTACTGAGCAACATGTGAACTTCTCGATGTGACTTTGACTTCTACCCATTTTATCAAATGTCATTACACTCTCGATCACTGAATGTAAAAGAAAATTGGTTTCAGAAGCATTTAGTTGTCTATGAAATGTTAATGGATTCTAAAGTATAGGCATAAAATTTCCATTTTCACTATTTGGTAATGTTATTATCATATTCGAGATCACTACTTTGCTCCTTTGGTTCTGTGGTATGAGGAAAATCTTCTTTTTTTTTTTAAAAAAAATTATACTTATTTTAGTAATACTTGATATTTGTAACAAGATATTCTCTTTATGTTAGAATGTGTTCACTTCACGAATAATTCATCTAAAGCACTCACTCCTTAACCATCAGAATTTGTAAGCTTGATTAAAGCTTATTTGGCAAAGATTTTGGATATCAGTGACTACTTGTGTATTTGTCCAGGGAATTCTATGGTGTCATCTAACTTTGTCCTTTTAACCATCACATTCTTTCTTATAACTCACATTGCACCAATGAGACCACACCATAATCAATATCAACTTCATTATATTGAAATGAATTAAGCTTTTGGATAACAACTTAGCATTCATATCATTTGGGAATTGAATGACAACATTGAATGTCTTATCTGTTAATGCCGATATGTTAGGCTAATTATCTGATCATATGAAAATTCTTATCATTTAAATCTTTGTCTTTCTCTTTAATTCTTTTGCTCTTCTACCAAATTTGTTACTACTTCTAGTGTTTTCATTCTTGGCCTTCTCAACTCTTTGTTGTTGATATTTAATGAGATTGTGACTGAGAATTGTTTTGTGTATGCAGGGTTTTCAAGAATTATGTGCCTCAGCTTTTAAAAGGCGATGCCAAGCCTCATTCCCTTAGCCAGTCAGTCCAAAAGTTGGTATGGTGCCTCGCCACATGCGCTCTAAAATTTTGTCGCATTCAATATTTGCTTAATACATAGTGTTTATCCACACTTTCCATTGCTACCAGATTCTGATCTCTATTGCTGAAAATGAATGTCTTTCAGAAGACAAACTTTCATTTGCCACCAAATTAGTCATTTGATTTGGTTTTGTTAGGAATATAAAATCTATCAGTGGACCTTGCCTATAAACTTAAGCTTTAAGGTCAATTGGTTCCATGACATCATGCTAGAGTTGTTTGGACCAAGAGGTTGAAAGTTTAAATTGGCGATATGCATCAATAGCCCATCGAAGTTGTCCCAACACGCGTATTGTGCCCTTGAACTTAAAAAATCCACCTAGCTCCTTTAAATTCAGAAAGTGTATCAGTTTTCCTGCTAAATTCCACATGTCAGCTTCTGGTTAGAGAGGCAAAAATCAGGACAACTGCATCTTTGAAAGGTCAAACCAGGCGGAAGCTAACTCGTGGCATTTAGAGGGAAAACTAGTTAAGGGTCTAGGTGGACTTTTGTAAAGTTCAAGGGGCAGTAGGCTTTTTTGGAAATCTTCAGGGGGCTACAATCCCAATCTTTTTTTGTTTAATATGGCTTGCTAGTTTCTATACCTAAGTGAACTCTTCATAAAAGTTTGATGTGAAGAGCTTACAAAGTTGATTGCGGATTTTTTCTTTGGGTTTACTGTGTTCATAATGATTATTGACAAATAAGTGGGTCAGAATTGCATTCTAGCACACTTTTTTCTTTCCGTTTTATTGTGGGATTGGCTGGATAATGGAATATTTCAATTTTCAGGGTTCTGTTGTGAATATGGCCAAATCACTGACGTTTCCTGTTCCGCTTTTAGCTGTTGCTCATCAACAACTTATTCTGGGTAAAGCCACTATGTTTTGTGCAAATTGTTAAAACTATCCAATCAAGAAGTACAAAGTTGGTAAATGCTACCTTTGCAGGGTCCACATATGCTCCTGGAGATGATAATAATACCTCGTTGGTCAAGGTTGATGTTCCCCCACCTTTTACCTGATCTTTCTTGAAATTTGTTTAAGCTATTTGAATGCGACTTGCTATACATCTGTTGTACGAAAAATCATGATAATAGATGCTTCTGCTTGTGTGTTCTGAACTCTCCCTCAGGTTTGGGAGAAAGTATTTGGAGTCAAAATTGAAGATTCTGCCAGTGCAGAGCCGTACAACCCTATGCAGCTTGCAGACCAAATTACTTCAAGATCTGCTTCTGTAAAACGGATTGGTTTTATTGGTCTTGGAGCAATGGGATTTGGCATGGCAACTCACCTACTGAAATCAAACTTCTGCGTAATTGGTTTCGATGTAAATTCTTGAGCTCTCGTTATATGGCAATTAAGGAGACTTTTTAATCTTGAGGCCACCAATGGACGATCAATAATACTTATGTTTTTATAATAGCCAGAAGTGCTTTCATATCATACTTACATGTCATCTACCATAGATTAAGATTCAGATAAGGACAATTTACTTGCACATACATCATAATCTCTCCTCTAACTACAGGATACCTGCTTTGCAAACATTTAGACATGTTTTATGTATAAATTTTGGAAAATTGATTTCATTGAACTCAAGTTTCTTGTTCAATTCATTATTTATGTTGAGTTACATAGTTCTTAGTCAATCCAAGGTAGTTTATATTTATTGAAAGTGATGGAATCAAAACGTAAGTCACTAGATTTAAATTTTTGTTTTGAGTTACAAATTGCTATATACTGTCAATCTATTTTCAAAATCATTTTTTGTGAGACTAGAGATGTTAAGTAGTTTTGCATCCACAGGAAATAGCTCTTTGATTTCTGCTATTTGATTGACTAAACATTTTAAGGTTCTCAAGAGAATGTATGCATTCATGTGCTTATTTGACTATTAAAGTCTTGCCAGTTTTTATAAATGTCCTAATCTCCAATTTTCCTATAGAAGTGTACATGTGCATGTATCATGTACGTAGGCGTATCTTTCAGCTCTGTGGTTTGTGGAAATTCTCATCCCTTCTCTCTCTTAATGAACTTCATGTGCTTAAATGGTCTCAATAGCTTTTGCATATTTTAATTTAATGCATCTTTTCTTGGATATCAGGTATATGAACCGTCTCTAACTCGATTTGCAGATGCTGGTGGCTTGATTGGACATTCCCCAGCTGAAGTGTCCAAAGGTGAGTGAAGGCAAACAAAAAATTGGTTTATTTTATCACATGTATTCCCTTTGATCATCCAACAGATCCATTTGGGCGTTTTTATATATAACTATTCAATCAATAATATGTAAAAACAGTAGGAGAGGAACTATTTTCTCTCAAAAAAAAAAAAGCATGTATTATGCTGTGTTTGCTAAATCATTGATTATAATGATTTGGAGACCAAAAATGAGTACTTCCACAAAAGTATCTGTAGCTTCTGTATTTTAATCATCTGCCATGCTAAAAATCATGTTACTTTGTATTAAACAATAGCTGGCACAATACTTTTTTGTGGATTTCCGCTCAGATGACCAATAAGGTTGTTTTGATGTAGGATTTGAGCTTGCTGTAATTGAGTCAGAGTGCCAGAAAACAGTTTCAGCTCATTTGGCGTTTAGCATTTTCAAATGAAGTAGTTGTACTAGTCTGCACTGTTATTTGTTGAGATTTCTTAACGGAGTATTTGGATATCATAATTATGTGTCTTAATTCATTTGACATAAATTGATACATGATCCCCTTAAGAGAAAAACTTCGTTCTTGTAGGCTAGGTAGAATTCAATTAGAGAGTTGTGATTTAGCTATATCTCCTGACAGCCGATGCATGATATTAATTTCTTCTATATTTTCCTCTACAGATGTTGATGTGCTTGTTCTTATGGTCACAAATGAAGCTCAAGCTGAGAGTGTATTGTATGGAGATCTAGGAGCAGTCTCAGGTAATATCCACATCACAATATCTACAGCTTTGGCAGACCCATTGACTGATATATTAGTGCATGCTTTTTCAGCACTCTCTCCTGGATCAACCATTATCATTTCATCCACTGTATCCCCTGGATTTATTGCCCAACTGGAGCGACGTTTGCAAAGTAGGTTCTACATTTAATATTGTAATTATATGCTTTTGGAAACTCCTTAGCTGTCGTGTAGTTATGTAGCTCCATTCCTTCGATTTTCTTCTTATGTTGTATCCTTTTTCTTTAATGGAAGAAATATCCTACTTTTATGATGCTATGTTGTTCCAAGCGGTGAAAGATGACATATAAGTGGTGTAACATATTCAAATATTCGGGTTAAAATTTCATCACATATGTCATGCTGTTAAAGTCGATTAGACACTAGTATCAATTGTCATAGTATGTTGTTTGATCCCTGCCCTAATCTGCTCAAACTTTGGGGTAAGGTTTAAATTACTTTGAACTTTCGTAGGAAATTGATCATTTTGCCCTTACATAATAAGTGGTAAAGGTTGAGGCTCCTAATACTCATTAAACCCCTAACTAGTGGAATTCTTCGCTCCTCTGTTAATATGTTTCATCATTACAGTGCAAAAATGTATGCAATAAACTTTTAGAATTTTGCATTGTGTTTTTATGTAGTTCTATTTGGCAACTTGGATTCCTGAAGGATGCTTATAGAAACTAAATAAAAGAGCCTTTCTACTTTTGTAATGAATTCTGCTGGTCTATTTATCTGTTAGTAACTTATTTTTCAACATGGTAGATCATATAGCAAAAAATTGAAGGGACGTGTTATGTTTTCATTTTGTTTAGGTGGTTACGTGAATTCATATATGGATTCTCTTGTGCCATTTTTTTCAGTTCTGATAAAGTGCCATGATAAAATGTCATAGATGAAGGCAAAGATTTGAAATTGGTGGATGCTCCTGTGTCTGGTGGTGTTAAAAGGGCAGCAGATGGAACTCTTACGGTCTGGGAGGAACACCTTTACTTAAAGCTGATTGGTTTTGGTATTGTGTTCTTACAGAAATATGTTATATATAAATATACAGATAATGGCCTCTGGTTCTGATGAAGCTCTCAGATCTTCTGGTTCAATCCTCTCAGGTACTAAACTAGTGCAAATTTCTAACCCCAGTGTTCAATTATGTGAAATTTATATGGCTTCATGATGAACAGCATTGAGCGAGAAGCTTTATGGCATCAAAGGAGGTTGTGGAGCTGGAAGGTATTTTTCCAATCACTGTGAGAACTAGAAAATTGATAAATTTGTCATTTAAGTATCAGCTTTCAGATTTTTTGTGCTTCCAAAATTCCCTTTTGCAGTGGTGTTAAGATGATCAATCAGCTTCTTGCTGGAGTTCACATAGCTGCGGCTGCTGAGGCAATGGCATTTGGAGCTCGATTAGGTCTCAACACAAGGCAGCTTTTTGATTCCATTACAAATAGCAGTGGGACATCCTGGTGGGTGAATTGCACTCTGAGATTCTCTCTTCCCTTCTTTTGTGGTTGATATTATTAGTTTAAGATGATTAGTGAAATAACCTTGAATGGATCTATGAGTGCCTATGCTATATTTTTTTCTCTCTCTCAATTCCATTTCAAGTATCAAAAGGCCTGTTTTTTCTTATCTGTAACAATGGCTTACATTTTGGTCATGAGAATTGGCTGACTAATACTGAAACAACCTCCTGCTAAAGATGGGAAGGTCAAAGAGAAAAGTAGATAAAAGTGGGATGTGGGTACTTGGGGAGGATATCTAGCATGATAGATTCATGCCTTTCTGGTCCATGCATTCAGAATTATGGTGGAGAAGTTTCTGCTTGCAGATCTTTAAGTGTTAGATGCATGTAAACTTTGTAAAAATTTTGCAAAACATTTTGTTATCTATTTCATGAGATTGCCTATGAATATGGTCCGTCAAGTTAGAAAAAGACCAATTAGTTTGATTGACTTGCTCGTTATTGTCGTATTGTTTCATTGATGAGAGAAAATTCTGTGAATTTGGTATCATGTTTTTCACTAACCATGTATAGGCAAGTATATGGACTATGTAAGTTCATATTTTTTCTCTTTATGGATCATGTTTATCTCGTACTTTTTGACCGAACCAAATACCCAAGGCTGTCAAAAAATATAATGAAAGAGAACTATTGTGTATCTTAGAGTCCATAAGCGAAATATACAGTTATTTACTTTTGGAAAAATTGGGGTATTCATTTGTAGGACAATAAGGGCTGCTTATTTTTTTTACAAGAGGCAACTACAGGGAAAGGAAAAAAATTTCTGAATCTTGACATTAATGCCACAAGAAATGCTTTGGTCCTGTTTGTGATTGCTTTCCTAGATGTTGTCCCAAAAAAATTTCCTCTCGCAAACTTTTCCCATAAGAACAGATTTGTGCTTCATACAACACATTTTTTCCCTTCATGCTAATTAATTAGGAACTGTTTGATGTAGCTTTCGTAAAATCAAAATCAACTGTTTTTAGGGAAGGCTTGAAAATGGAGCTTTTAAGGACAACAATACTGGGATCCCAACCCCGAAATGGCCCTTAAGTTTCCAACTACTATCATATTGGTTGAGTAGTTTTTCTTAACAAGAAAAGTAATGGATATCAACTCCTAGGCACTGACAATAGAATAGCCTGGAAAAACACTGAGATTCGTACAGTTGTCAAACTGTACGAATTTTCTGCAATCCTTAATATTTGAAATACTCTGAGGTATTTTCAGTAATTTATATAGAGAAATGCTACTAGCCTCATCCCTTTAGGTAATTGAGAGGCATAAAATCATAAATGCGAGGGAATGAGTTGTGTCCCTCTGGTGGCTTATGCTTTCATAATATTAATCGTGGGATGCACTTTTTTTTACAGGAGGGTAAAGCTACTATCTCTAGAAGGATGCTCATCACTAACTACAAAAGGCCTGGAGGCTGTACTTCTAAGCTGTAACGAGCTTCAACAACTTAGAGTAGAATCATGTAGACACATCAAAGAATATGAAGTTTCTCCTGAGCTTTCAACTCTATTCTCGGTTCTCAAAGAGTTGAAATGGAGGCCCGATGCCAAATCCCTTCTTGAGCCGAGCCTAGAGGGCACCGGAATGGGAAATAAAGGTAGCAAGTTTTTCAAGAAGTCGATAGTGGCTTGAAGATCCTCTCTGTTGATTAGTTAGCATAATTAAGCTGCAGCCACACGAAATACCGAAATTTCATCTTGGGGTTTCGGGTGTTCATTTAGTAAACTATTTATTGATTAGATTAGTTAAGCTAGCCGATGGATAGATACAGCTCAGGGAATTTTTTGGACCCTCTGCTTTGCTTCCACAGGTGAACTGTCAGCAGAAGTTCTAACCGTAGTGTGTAATAAAGCCAGGAGTCTTTTTTTCTAGGTGATACTTAAAATGCAGATTAGGTTATTTTGTAACTTAGGGATACACTTTCTTGTAATCTGTAGTAGCGACTTTCGGTCCTTCGCCTTGTTGATTCGACAAGCTGAATGGGATACTACTTTATGAGAAAAAGGCAAGTTTCTTTACATGTTACTGTCTGTCCTCAGCATGTATGTGTTGTTTGTATCAAGCTCGGTATGTCTTAAATTTTCCCGACGTTTAACCAGTCAGTGTTTACAGGACACAAAATTTACCTTCAACTGTTTTATGTTTTCGATTTTCCTGTGAGAGAGGGTCTGAAAAAATTCGGAAAAAATTCCAACAATGGATGGAATTTTGCCTATAAGTTTGTTTATTTTAAGATCTCGACACAAAATTTTGCCTGTGTTTATTTTATTATCGTGACACAGGTCACAAAAAACCTTTAGATAAAGTCATTGCCCACAGTTTCACGAAAATCAAGCTATTCTTTGTTTTGTTTCTGGAAATAGTACTGGAGAATATGCAATTCTGAAACTTGTTTCATAATTTTAGGATTCAACATGTAATTTTTGCGTGTAAAACTTAAAATTGTAGATAAATTTAAGGTTAAATTGGAATATTAAAAATCAAATAAGCACTCCCATTTCAGCTATTTCAAAGTGAAGCAACTGGTTAATTTTTACCTTCCACAATTCTAAAAGCCTATAGTAAAACTGTTGGCATATTCTAAATTTTACAAATCAACTATGATCTAAGAATTGCATGGTTAGCAAAATTCCTGCTGATTAACTCGTACTTACACTACATAACACAATCAAATACGTGATACAATAAGTATTAGAAGTTCCAAATATTTATCGACTTTGCATACACGGTCCACACAGTGTCTCTCAGTCCCCGGTCCACACAATAAATAATCTGCAAAAGCATATTTCTAGTTATTGAAAGAGGAAATGCAAAAAGGCAAGGAACAAGAAACCGCTAATATATTAATAACCACAAATAAATTGTTGATACGTTAAGGATTAAGTGCATCAGAAACTGAACAAAAATGAAAACATGGCAACAAAATGAGACCTGATGATAAAACAGCAATCATTTGGTGAGCTTGGCAGCAACGGTCCTTTGAACAGTTGAAACTCCATCAACAAATTTTGTCCGGAATAGAACGTTGGCGTTGTTGAACATGCCTTCTTTCAAAGAAACCACAATGAACTATAACACAAAATCCAAAAGAAACACGAATGAGGACAAATATTATACCATGCCAAAGTCATATGTTGCCAACTAATTTCCCCTATCAGTTAGCCGGAAAAGAATTCACCAAACCTGAGAATGTGGGAAGTGAGCTTTGATCATCCTCCCGATGTTTTGTGTGTGGCTTAAATCTAGGGCAGCATCAACCTGTTCAACAACATGAAAATCAGTTCATATGCAAATCCATCTGAAGGTATATAATCATGTGTAATCACAGATTAAAAGTGCCAATAAACTATAAATTCCTATTTTTGGTATGCGCTGTTCATCCGTTACTGAGCTTCAAACAAAATACCTCATCAAGGATATAAAGTGGTGCTGGCTTGAATAGCAGAAGAGCCAAGATCAGAGAGAGGGCAAGCAGAGATCGCTGGCCCCCGCTCAGTTCTGATAAAGACTGTTTCCAAACACCTCCAAATGCAACACGGACTTCCAGACCATCAAGAAAACTGCATCCTTCTGGAGGTTCTAGTTTCGCCATGGTTCCAGGCAATAGGGTAGAAAAGATAGACCCGAAATCACTGCAGCAATGAATCAGTTAAAAGCACTAAAGACATCTCCGAATATACATCACAAGCATGAATAACATAAATATCATTTAACAATCATAAAGCAAAGAAAAAATCATCATTTATTTTATCAAGACAGGACAAAAGTACCCGTTAACTTTCACCCAAGTAACTTTGAGTGTTTCCTTCTTCTTCTCATCAAGCTCCTCTATCACCTTCTTGATTTTAGACTTGTCATTCTGTTTGAATATAAAAATTAGCACAAAGTATAAACAAGGTAAGCTACTACCGTTCTAAAATAAAACAAGGGGTTGTTACCTCAATAATGTTTTTCTTAGACATCAGGTCATTGTATTCATCTTCTGCTTTCTCAAACATCGCCATAACCTTCTTGTTTACCCTTTTCTCAAGGCTACAAACGATTTAGAGTATACAGCAAGAAAAAAATTAGCCGCCAAAATAGCAAGACTTAAAAAAGAACTAAGTAAATGGTTGGGAGAAAATTCAGTTTAAAAAATATAATTGATAAACTTAAAATGTTGACAACAGATAAAAAAGAAAAGAAAATGGCGTACCCTGATTGGTCAGCTTGCAATTTCTCAAGCTCTTCCCTAGCTTGAAGAGGATTGTGAGACTCAAAATCATAATCCGTTCCACTTCTTCCAAATAGCTGCTTCTCAGAAGCAATCCAAGCATGTTTTTCAAGCAACTTCTCTACCTTCGTAGAACAATCTTTCTGTTCCATTTCCATTCTCTTCACCTACTCCAACAAAAAATTTGCACACGTTAAAGTTTGAACGTTGATAGTGTATATATTATACTAGCTGCACATTCACCTCATTTTCTAACTTCTTCCTTGCAAGCTTTGTCTCACTAACTTCATGTTGAAATTTCTGTTGTTCCTTCAAAATAGCACTAATTTGAGAATCACACTCCTTCATCTTTTGACGAAGCACATTGAGGTCAGATTGAGCTTGATCGTGATTATGGCAAACAGTTATGACCTGAAAAAAGGGCATATTTCAGATAGCATGTTTATCAATGGCATAGCCCAAACTAGTTTTATCAATGATTACCTTGGCCTGTTGTTCTTCTAATTCTGTTTTGAGATCGTTGATTTGCGTTCTCATGGAATCTAATTGACTTTCCAAAGAAGCTTGTTCTTTGGTAACAGCTTCTTGCTCCATAA
>CAOJBJ010700987.1:0-16869 GCA_948291685.1 Euphorbia celastroides
ATGGAAATGCTTTCTAAATTGAGAAGTGAAGTGGAGGAGCAGTTGCAAGGCCTTTTGAGTAGCAAGGTGGAGATATCATTTGAAAAAGAAAGGATTAGCAAACTGCAAAGAGAAGCTGAAAGTGAAAAAGAGGAGATTTCCCGGTTGCAGTATGAGCTAGAGGTAGAGAGAAAGGCCCTTGCCATGGCCAGGTAATGAAGGAAATGTTAACTGTTCATCTTTGATTATATAACCATCAATGTTTGCCATAACTCGCAAATGAATATAAGATAGCATGATTTGCTTTATTATATTTTGGTTAGATTCTGTCCAATGTCTGTGGCTTAGCTGATATGACCAAGTTCCTGTAAACATTCATGAACTACTTCATAGATTTAACTCATACCTATCAGTTTCTCCAACTTGTAAACAATGATCAGGCGTGCAATAGTTTTTAGACTTTTAGGGGAACTTTTGGGCACTATGAACCAATTTATGGGATCTCATTATGCATACCATATAGAAATATACAAATATCGGTCAAATGTTATGTGGACATTCAGTACTTAGTGCTTGGGGGGAATATATGAAAGAAGAATCAATAGAGAAAAACACGACCTTTACATGCCATTGTAGTACTTAGAGAAACCAGAGTAGCTAATCTTATGTTTGCAGTAGGTAGTGCAATAGGTCTAAATCCAACTTTTATTTCCTTCAAGTTATTGGGTTTTTGTCTGTAGACAGGAAAAAGCGAAACTTATTTGGCTAAGTCTAGGCTTTGTCTTGTTGCCAATTGTCTCCTCCATTTGTCAAGACGTTTCTCTACCATTTATCTAGAATACCAGATAATCTTTATATTTTACTTTTTTGGTACCCGAACTGTTTTCTGAATTTCATGCATACAATCCAGGACCTGGGCTGAAGAGGAAGCAAAACGAGCAAGAGAGCATGCAAAAGCCATAGAAGAGGCCAGAGACCGTTGGGAGAGGCGAGGCATCAAGGTGGTAGTTGACAGTGATCTTCAAGAGGAGAGCTCAGCTGGAGTTACGTGGGCCACCACAGCAGAACAACTAACCACTGAAAGCACCGAAGAAACAGTTACCAGGGCCGAAACTTTGGTAGACAAGCTCAACCTTATGGCTGAAACAGTAAAAGGCAAATCGAAAGAGGTCATTAACAAGATCATTGAGAAGATACTCGCCTTGATCTCAGCTCTGAAAGCTTGGGCCTCGAAAACTAGTACACAAGTTGGAGAGTTTAAGGATTCTGCTGTGTTAAAGGCAAAGGGATCAATGCTGGAGCTAAAGCAAAACTCTTCGGCTTTTTATTCGGGTGTTAAAGAGAAAGCCGAAGAGTCGATTCAAGGGTTGCAGCAAAGTAGTGCAGAGTTTGGTTTGACTTGGGTGGAAGGGGCGAAAAGGGCTGCAGGAGAGTTGAGGGAAAATGCTGAGAAAATTACTCATAAATTCAAATCTTGAATGCTGGCTTTTTTTCTCTTTTCTGTAGTGAAAACAATGAATTTTGCCAGCAATTGTTGTTGACAAAATATGAATAGATCTGTTGTATTAGCTTATCTGTTCCTCCCCCCATCTTTTTTTTTAGAGAAACATCCATATTGTATTGAAGTGTTACAATATACACCACAAATTGCAATTTTGAGCTTTGAAATTCTTGATGGAATGAAAAATTGCATGAAGGTTGATGAATATGTACTAAACTAGTAGTAATTAAATGCTTGAAATTGTGAATTAGTTATTCAAAATATACTCCCAACACCCATTTTTTTTCTTCAAAAATTGAAATTTTACTACTATTTATTGAGTGACTTTTTACCTAAATTCTCTATGTTTGTTTTAATTGTCACCAACTTTTTATGTATAAATTTACTTTTTTCTTTCTATCTTACCCATATTTAATTATACTTATTTAATTGTATTCAATTTACTATACTAGATTTTTATATTAAACAAAGAGTAAATCAATAGATTTATGTTTTTAATTAATATTTCTTAATGGAGTGAGAATCTCTGGACATTCACTTAACAAAAATTGGAGGGAGCATTAATTAGTCTTTGATTTCGATGAAAATGATCAAAAATAGAATTTTATTTTATACAAAAGTCTTGTTTTTTCAAAAAAAATAAACCTTAGCTAGTTTGGATCTCTTCTAAAATATTACTAAAATAACTACATTGAGTGAAACTATTTCCACCCAGATAACCACATTTAAATGAAAAATTCTCAAAATAATAAGTAACATAAATACAATGTATGATATGAAATTCAAAGAAATAGCCTTTTTGTTCTATTACGACACACAAAAAAAGTATCTTTCTCTAGAACTCTACCAGGTCTTCGTCCAAAACCAAAATGGCCTCTTTGACTTGTAGGTGTCCATCTACTCCTTTCTGTATATTTTCTTCCAATTTCTTGCTTTCTTCTGCTAATCATTTTTCCCAAATTCTCGATCCTTTCGATCATTATCAGCCCCCAAATTAAGAGTCATACTAATCAATCATCACCATCATTATGCTTCTCTCTGCCCAATAGCAGCTTTCTCTGTGGTCTACGGGCAGCTCTGGAGCAGTAGAACTACTTGCCTCACGCTATTCTGCTCTCTTCTGTTCAATTCAGTTCAAATCTCCTTGGTTTTTCGTTTTCGATTCTGAATTCTGGTAAAGGTTTCTTCTTTTCCCCCTTTTTTCGTTTTTCCTCTTCATCTGTTAGCATAAGCTGCTAATCTTCCGCAAAAGGAGGTATAGATCAGTTTCTTATACTTGTCATTTACTCTGGGTCTCCTTCTTGATTGAGCTTGAAAGAATTGGAGTTCTGTTGATCGTTTCTCGAACTCTGTATCTGCAATTCTGTGTAAATAACAATGGTATCCCCTTTTTAGCTGTCTGTTCACGATATTGATTGTATGCTGCTTACTCTGAATTTCGGGGCATGGTCAGTTTGTGACTCTTATTGTTTGCTTGATTTCAATCTACAGAGCTCTCATTTTTGCCTTGAGTGTACATTATAACTCATTTCGTGTTGCTGCGAATTTCCCCATTTGGTTGCCAATTCAGTTTGTTCTTCACTTTTCAATAGCACCCGTGATGCTACTATGCTAATGTGCAATTATCTTTTCAACTCCTGCACCTCAAATTAATTCAAACAATTGAATCATCCACTCTTTCCTGGGGTTTCGGTCAACCTTCAAAATCGATCATCCCCTGCTCTTTGATCAGTCCACAGCACTTCAATTCTAGGCATCAATGTCAATTTTATGTGGCTTGCCTGTTCTTGAATGTGTCTATTGCCTAGCCTGTGCCCGCTGGGCCTGGAAAAGATGCCTCCATACTGCAGGCCATGACAGTGAAACCTGGGGCCTTGCAAGTGCTGAGGAATTTGAACCCGTACCTCGTTTATGTCGCTATATTCTAGCAGTCTATGAAGATGACCTAAGAAACCCTATGTGGGAGCCCTCTGGAGGGTACGGGATAAACCCGGATTGGGTAATTTTAAGAAGAACTTACAATGATACTCATGGAAGGGCCCCTCCATATATACTGTACCTAGATCATGATCATAGTGATATAGTTCTTGCTATTAGGGGTCTGAATTTGGCGAAGGAGAGCGATTATGCTCTCCTGTTGGATAACAAATTGGGGAAAAGGAAAATTGACGGTGGATATGTACACAACGGGCTTTTAAAGGCTGCTGGGTATGTTTTGGATTCGGAATGTGAGATTTTGAAGGAGTTGGTGAAGAAATACCCGAACTATACTTTGACTTTTGCGGGGCATTCTCTTGGTTCGGGTGTGGCGGCGATGTTGACTTTGGTGGTGGTGTTAAATCGGGATAAATTGGGGAACATTGAGAGGAAAAGGGTCAGGTGCTATGCTATTGCACCGGCAAGATGTATGTCTCTTAATCTGGCAGTTAGATATGCCGATGTTATTAATTCTGTTGTATTACAGGCAAGTTGTTCGATCTTTTATTTGTTGAGTTTCTGATGATTACCCTATTTGTGGTTAAGAAGCCTGAATTAGGGTACTGGTGCAGGATGATTTTCTACCGAGGACTGCCACTCCCTTGGAGGACATTTTTAAGTCTCTTTTCTGGTAAAGTGTCCTTTTCTGATCTATAGTTCTGTTTGCTGAAGTGGCTGTGAAATATTTGGATTCCGAGAGAGTTAAAGTTAAATCATACTACTAAATTTCTTACAAATGTAGTTTAACCGTGTTAAATATATTATTCCTTAATCGATCAATTTTGGAGTTACAATATTGCAAATTTCATGACCGTTTGGTTTAGTGTCTTTCTATGTGTGAACGGTTGAGTATTCCGGGGACTTAAGATTCCAATTTTTTTCTTTATATGACTGAACTTGTATCAGCAAAATTGATTAGAGATATTGAATTGGAAACTTCTTTTTTGTTGAACAGTTTGCCGTGTCTACTATGCTTAAGATGTATGAGGGACACGTGTATACCCGAGGAGAAGATGATAAAGGATCCAAGGAGATTATATGCTCCCGGTCGCCTTTATCACATTGTTGAGAGAAAGCCTTTCAGGTAATTACAAACAATTCATACAATTGTGAAGTCAACTAAGCAGAGTACACTGTTAAAGTCATTACATTGAGTTAATTTCTTTTTCTCAAGTGCTTTCAGTAGAGAAGATTGAAAATTAGTTGACAATGCGTTCCTTCTGTTGCAGAATGGGGAGATTCCCTCCGGTTGTAAGAACAGCAGTACCGGTAGACGGGAGATTTGAGCATATAGTTCTATCTTGTAATGCCACTTCTGACCATGCCATCATTTGGATTGAGAAAGAAGCCACTAGGGCCTTGGAAGTAAGTTCCGTATCTCTTACAACTTAGAGACCGTTTTTGTTATATTTCCCTGCTTACTAGCTTTTTGCTTAACAATAAATTTTGGTCTTGTACAACACAATTTGGCACACTATACTAATTAATTAGGAAATGTTTGATATTGCTTTCCCAAAACCAAAATTCGCTGCTTTTAGTTTAAGCTTAAGAGCTTGTTTGGAATTGCTGTTATAGCTGCTTTTCCCGAATGTTGGTCTCACGAACTTTTTGTATAACAACATATTTTGGCTTTTTGACAATACATTTTGATCCTTTGTACTAATAAATTGAGAACTGTGAAAACTGCTTTCCCATAATTAAAATGTGCAGCTTAAAGGGAAAACTTTCAAATGGAGGTTTCAGGGAAAACAAACTGGGAAAACAATCCCAAACAGGCTCTAAATTTTTGGGACAAGGGCCTGGGAAAGCAATCCCAAATTGGCCTTGATGCAGTGTTTCATGTTTAACTACTTGGGATGATAGTTCCGTTTTTTCGGTGTGTGTGTGTTTTTGGCCCTTTCTATTTGAAAAAATGTGGATTGTGAACTGCTGCAAAATGAGTGCCAAGAATTTCCAGATTCCGCCATTGTTGCCCCTAATTCAGGAATTCATTTTGTTTTTGGCGCCTTGAATTCAGTTAATGCAAGAGAAAGAACACACAATGGAGATACCGCCAAAGCAGAGGATGGAGAGGCAAGAGAGTTTGGCCCGAGAGCACACTGAAGAGTACAAGGCGGCCCTACAAAGAGCCGTCACATTATCCGTGCCTCACGCCTATTCACCGTCACAATATGGAACCTTTGACGAGCAAGAGGATTCATACCAAGACGACCCCAACAAATCAAGTGGGGAGTCGTCTTTTGGCTCTTCGAGGATTAGTACATCGAAAGAGAATTGGGATGAATTGATCGAGCGCCTTTTTGACAAGGATGAATCGGGTCATATGGTGCTTAAGAAATCTCATAGGGAGGATTGATTGATTCATTTGTATATGATGTTGTATGAGTATTTGAGGATAGAAAGAGGGATTCTTTTGATTCATGTGTACAATGTTTCTTCATAGATAAAAGATTTTTCCTTGATTGTTTTATATTGTTTGTATATGAGAAGGTAAAGGAAAGATGCATTAAAAGAGAAAATGGACATAGAATTATTATGTGTATTTCAATTTCTTTGTCTTCTATTGTGAGACACACATCTTTGTTGTTTGGTGTTGCGGTTGTTGTAAATTTCAACAATTAAAGTAAACTATCGTAAGTATAATTACAACTATATAAAAAAGCTTACAAACATTCTTATTCAATATATCATATACTATTCTTTAAATTAATTATTTTTGTTTTTTCATATAGTTTTTGACATTGATATTTTCTCATACTTTTTCAAGAACTTCCTAATTTTCTTTTAACTGATCTATCACATGCCAAAAATCAAAGGAAAATCATCAAGAGTCACTGAATTGAGGACATTATCGTTGTAGGCAATTTTAATAACCGTATTAAGCATATGAAGACTATAACGGTTTTATGCTATAAGATGAAAATCTCTCAATCTTAATTATGAAATAAAAGTTGGCGTAATTTCTTATGACTTTGTAGCTTTAATTTCATTGGAGGTAGACCACCTGATATCCTACAACCGCAAGTAGGAGAATTTACTCCATTTCCCTGAAATTGCACAAAGCTCAGAACGCGCGCAATTATTCGCAGATAAGAATTACAGATTCGATCTCATACTTTATCGATTTGCGATCTCTGAGCTTCCGTACAATGGCTTCTTCTGCTTGGTTTCTTCTTCTTTTGGCCCTCGTAGCTTCGGGTCCATTTGCAGGGTGGTAAGAAACCCTACTTGCGGTAGACCACTGAATGAGTTTGATCCATTTTCCTTTTCATTGATAAGATCATTTGAATTTTCTCTGCAACTTTCGCTTAAAGCTAGCTTCGATTCTCTTCTACAATGCGTTAGTTCCCCCAATTTCATGCAATAACAAGTTTTATACTTGTTAGGTAACTGCAATTAATATGGACTTTTTTACGCCGTGAATGTGTTTGCTGATTGTTCTATGCATTATCTCTTGTACTGATTTACTGAGGTTCTGCGGCAGAAGGCTTTTTTTTTTCTCTGTTTGAAATTCTCTTTAGGATAGAAGGGATTGGCTGTCTATACTGTATGAAATTGCAGTTGATTTAGTAATTATATACAAATGTATAACAAAAGGCTTATGATTCTGCTGTTTCATTCTTGTCGGTCAAAGTAATGCTATCTTAAAAAATGCGAGATTTTTCCAATGTTTAAGAAATATATTAAGGCATTAAAGTTGGATATCATTGGTGCAGGAGTAGGAAGGGATTGAGAGATAAGGAGTTCAGCCAGGAAATGGCCATACAGTTGAAGAGCTCAATCAAGACTAACCGAATCAACCTTCTACCGGTTATCCAACTCTCTTGGCGACCAAGGTCAGGTACATGAATTAACTATTTTTATCTAATTCTTTGTGTTTTTATTGTAAATTATCTGTTACTATTATTTTATGTTCCATGCAGAATTTACTTTAACTCATTTGAGATGAATTCGACTGTTCTTTGAACTTCTCTAAACTTCTTATCTTTTACCAGGGATACTATTTCTTTTGAGTAATTTGTTGTCCTTGAATCGTGTGGTGACCAATTGCTTTTTATGGGGTATAATTCTGACTTTAGTTCTGCTGCATTAGGGTTTTCTTGTATGAAGGCTTTTTGACGGATGTGGAATGTGATCATATTATATCTTTGGTATATATATTTTTATTGGTTTTCTCTACTTCTTTTATGATCTCTTTTTTATGCCCACAGCCATCTTATTCAAATATCTTGTGTTTAGGCACAAGCTACGAAAGATAAAGTTGCTGGGAAGAGTCGTGTTTTAGGGGATAGTTCAGAATCACTTTTAAATGCGGATGTAAGTTCCTTTGCTGGTCCTATATTAGAGCACCCTTTGGCTCATTCAGTTCTCATTGCTTACCAATATCTGCTTTTACATTTGAAACATTGTGGTCCTTTTATGGCTCCTTGGGGCATAAAGGAGCTGGTAAATCGATAGTTTAGTGTTTTTCATAGCAATTTCAATTAGAGTTCATAGATTCTGAACCTTACAACTTTTGTTGAGTTGTCAATCAGTACATGATGGAATTGATTCCTCCACAGTAAGTTATGTTTCTGATTTAAGAATATGCCGAAAGGCTTCCTTGAATTTTGTTATCCAAATGATAAATAGTATAGAGCTCATCGTTGATATAAGGTTCAAACCTTAAATGGGTCGTAGTGACCGTCTAATATGGCTTGAGTTCTGTTGCATTTTCAGTATTCTAGACTAGTAACTAATCTGAGAATGCTTCAAAGCTAGACAGAAAATATATGGTTATTTGTTTGTTTGTTTGTTTGGAGACATTGTTAGTTTTTGCCATTCTGAGTTGCAATGTTGTTCTTTCTAGGACAATATACTTGCAAGAATTGAGGAAAGAATTTCAGCTTGGACCTTCATTCCAAAAGGTATTTTCCCTCACCCCTGCCTTTGCATACCTAAAATCGGTCGTATACATATCCTGAAGTTGATGTCTTCTTTTATTGCCTATCTCTAAAAACATATTAGAGCACACCAAGCCTCTGCAAGTCATGCATTATGGTTTTGAAGAGGCAAAGCAGCGTTTAGACCATTTTGGTAACAAATCATTAATTTCGAACACTCCTTTATTGGCAACTCTGGTTTTATACCTGTCAAATGTCACCGAGGGTGGCGAAATTCTCTTTCCCGACTCAGAGGTCAGTCAAAAACCATCTCCACTATCTGCTATTATCCTCTTGGATCATCCTTAGCTAAACTCTATTTGAAATATAACAATTGACAGCCCAAGTTTAAGTTCTGGTCAGATTGTGGCAAAGGCAACAACATTCTGAAACCGACCAAAGGGAATGCGATTCTGTTCTTCAATGTGCACCCAAATGCAGCTCCAGACAAGAGAAGCAGCCATACTAGATGCCCTGTCCTAAAGGGGGAAATGTGGAGTGCCACCAAATACTTACTCATAAGACCTGAAGACGGGGGAAATATCTTGTCTGAATCTGATAGTAGTGACTGTACAGATGAGGATGACAACTGCCCTAGTTGGGCTGCTGCTGGTGAATGCCAAAGGAACCCGGTGTTCATGACCGGCTCTCCTGATTATTATGGCACTTGTAGAAAGAGCTGTAAAGCTTGTTGAAGGTGTGCTTGCTTGTGTTCTTTTTGGCAGCTCCTGGTTTCGATGGAGAGGTTACTTGGCAAGGGCATTGCTTTGTGAGAATTAAGGTCAGTGCTAATTGCTCCTCCACATCATGGGACACGACTGAATCTGTAGTTTGGAATTCAATTGATTTTTCTTGAACCTTAAAAATGTATGGTGAATTTGAAATCTTGTTATAATCATATTATGTAATCCATATGATTTGAGGTGTTAATCCATATGTATCAAAATTATCATATTATGATGATTTTTTTTATCTTTTACTAAAATCAACTTGGCCTTGGATAAATTTTGTAAATTTGATGAGTACATAATCTCTTTTGAACAGTTCCAAAACACAATTTATTGGAAATGGATTAGGATCCTTTAAAGTGGGGAGGTGGTATAGTCATACATTTCAATCAATCTTAACTATTCTGAATTTTAATGGTTGAGATTGGTTTGTAGGGTCCACAGAGTAACGGAATCTTGCTCTATGGATGGTTGAGATTGTTTGAAAAGTAATCCAAATCCATTGGCAATATACACCAGACGAGTTGTTAAGGCAAGCAATCTTATACACACCATAGCTTCGAAAAATAGATGAATTGAGTTTACATAAAGTTCATGAATGGCTCACTAGAATGATTCAGACACTGTTTTGAAGCAGTGCTTGCATTTCGGGTTGCTTCAATCTCTTATTCTGATACCTTGTATTCTGGTTGGTAGCCAAATTCTGTTTAAGAGTTTGCCATGGCCAACAAATATGCCTAACTTTCCACCGGCTTCTTTCTCTGCTCTCTGCTTCTTCTAGCTGTTTCCTTAGCTCCTCAATCCGGTTCTGCAGCTCATTGGCTCTGCTGTCAGCTAATTGCAGTGACTTCTCTGCTGCTGCTTGGGCTGCCATTGCAGCTTTTGCAAGCTCTTCTTTCAGCTTTAGCTTTCCATTCGATATCTCTAGTGCTGCCTTTGTTCTCTCTAGCTCTTGCTTCAGGATTGAAACCTTATCAAAATAGTATCGATTAGGGTCAAAGCTCGAAGGTTTTCATGTGATTCAGATTGCCCAAATACGTTTGGACTCCTGAACTTGTCCCTAATAGCCTCTCGCGCCCTGAACTTGCAAAAATGCACCATTTCACCCCATAAACGCCACATATCGACTTTTAATTGGCTTGACTTTTCAAAGATTCTATTTGTTTCTATCCAACCATAAGCTGACGTGGAATTCTAGGGTTTAAAGGCAATTTTTAGACAAGTTCAAGGGAACGAGAGGAACTTTTGAAAGTTCAGGGGGCGAGAAGCTATTAGGGACAATTTCAGGGGGGTGATGATGATATAAGCCATTCAGGAACAGTTATGTAGAATTAGCAGAAACAAAATATCTTAGAACTCTACTGTTAAATTTACAAAGCTCGTTTGTAATCGTCTATGAAACTAGAACTTGTTCGAAGACTGTGTTTATGTTGACTAATGTAGCATACAACCATCTAGTTTGGCAAATTGCCCAGGAGAACTACTAAAGCTGAAAAAATTACCGATTCGATAAAATTATGTTGAGGATAGAGATAGAAGTTACCACTTTATCACGTTCTTCGATCACGTTTTTCCCGGCTTCCACTTCCAATTCACAGGCTTCCCTCCATCTAGAGACCTCTTCTTCGGTTTCTTTTATTTCCATTAGGAGTTCCTCAACCTTTTGATGATACAGTAGAATGAAGTCAGCAATATGCATAGTTCAGATAATTCGGAGGAGTATTAAAGAGAAGCTTACATTTTGAGCCAAAACTCTCTCTCTATCTTCCAGATCTTTTATGTACATTAATTGATCTTCGATTTGTCGGGCTTGCTTCTCTGTGAGACTCTGCAATCTCTCGTTATCTGACCTGGGATCAGTACATCGATCCATAATAGAACCACAGTTAGCAAACGAAATTACAGTGTTGGTACAGTTAACTGTCTTTCAAAGAAATTACAGTGTGATTCACTGATAGTTTACCTAGACTCTCCCAGAGATTTCCTCAGTTGGGTGATTTCAAGTCGTAAATTCTTCATTATTTTCTCGACAGTTGAGGCCTGGTAAAACAATATAAGAAGAATACCTTCAAAATCATTTCAGAGATGGTACATGAAAATTAGCAACACTTATTGCAGATTTGCAGGCTCAGATGTTCACTTTCATCTTCTTAGTTTAGATTTGGCAAAAGTTTTCTGTGATTTTCTTAACTGTATTCAGTTAATAGCTCAAAACACTTTACAGATAAGTATAATGTGAAGCACATTATGGACAAAAGAAATATAAACACTAAAATGCTCCAGTTACAAAAAACCATGTTACTTGAGTGCCATCTTGGTAGGAATAACAAGCAAGCACAAAATCATGTGTTTTTAAAGTAATGTTTAATCATGTTAATCCACAAGGAGATCTTTCTACAAGACGATCACAGGTATGCCTTACCATATCATCCCAGCAAATCTCATATGCACAAATTCAACCCTTACCATATAGATGATAGATTAAGAGTGGCTTTTGATATAAATAGAAAGAGCAAACAATAGAATGAGGTTTATGTGCACTGTAATTAGCAAACAATTTCCCATTTAAACAAGCATATTAGTAACAATAGAATGAAGTCAATAAACAGTGATCTATACCGACATTTTATATATATGTTTTTGAAGCAGTAAAGTATAATTAACTTCAAAATCCACAATTTGGTACATACCAGGCTAATCTCTTCTTCACATTCGCTGCTATCCGATTTCACACTACCTGTAGTTGAAGCTGCAGTTGTTCCCAAACTCTCCACCGGTTGTTCAACGCTTCCACTTCCCATCATGAACCCAAATCCCACTCTCTGCAAACCCCGCTCTGCAATCTGCAACAACGCCACCCTCTTCTGCTCATTGTTCCCCTTCACCTTCCTCTCAGCTGCCTCATTCTCCAACAACGCAACCCTTAACAGGCTATTGATATCTCGATTCTCCTCTGTCAAACTCACTATGCTGCTCTCCAGTTCTCGCCTCTCGTTCTTGCTCTTCTCTATGAGATCACTCACTTTTGCCTTTGCCTCGCTTGCTAGGGTTGAAAACGGGGAGAATTCTTCCCAAATCGCTCTCGATTCATCGTCTAATTCAAACTCAATAGTTCCTAGATCATCTTCCACCTTCTCAATCGAATTTCCATCGTCCAAACACTCAATTATCCCCTTCAAACAATCCTTCCCTGGTCGAACACACTCCAAAATCCTCAAGAAGAAACCAATCTTCTCTTCCGATTTCTTCAGATCGAAATCCAATTTTTCAATTCTCTCCTTAGCGAATTCAACTTCTTTCTCAACTTCTTCCCTCCTCAACGCTTCCTCTATAATCCTCTTTTGCAGCTCATCTTCTCTAGCCTTAAACGAAGCCTCGATTTCACTGATCCGCTGTCGAAGAGAGTCCCTCTCGACAGAAATTTCATGTATGGACAATCTAAGATCTGTGTTGTTTCCGATTGCCTCGTCTCTCTCCTTCTGAAAAAGGAGGAGATTCTCCTCCATCAAGGCGGATTTCGACCGGAGCTCGTCGGCGAGGGGATCATCGTTAACGGCGATTTCGTGACGGGAGCCGTCGATCTGAGAGTGCGAGTGGCTACTGTGTTCCATGATCCATAGGGCAAAGAAGGAGCTTGAATTGCCTTTGGATTAGAAACCTACCAGTCAAAGTGGTGGGAAGGAATGTGAGGTTTGGGCAGGTCAGGACACTTCATTTTTCGCGGGCTTTTTCGGTTGAGTCGTTTCCTACTTCACGCGCTTCTTTGGCGAGTGGAAATATATACGAAGGCCATCTACAGGCCCAATATCGGATGCCCACTTACAGCTTTTACATTGATGGATCGTACTTGAATTCCATTTTTTGGTTTTCATCGACATGGAAAATACGTCCTAAACATTTTTCTCACTTCCTTCTTTGACAATTTTGGTCATTTATCTAAGCTTTATTCATCACGTAGAAAAAAATTAATATTTTGAAATTAATATAAAACAGAGAAACGTGGGATATTATACTATATATAAAAGTAAAACCTTTTTTTGTATATTTATAAATATTAACGCGTGCAATGCACTGATAAATCATTTAAATTTTTTTAAAATAAAAAAAAGATAGATAAAAGAAAGAATAAACTTGAAAAAAGGAAGAAGATAACTTTAACAAAAAGAAAGGAAGTGACTTGGACAAATATTTTTTCTCGATAACCTCAAACCAATTAATCGGATATTGAGTAATATGTAATCGACTAAACACTACTTGAAAAAAAAATGGCTCTTTTGTTCGGAAATTAAATAATAAAAAAATATTTTATAAGTATTCACAAAAATGCATAAATAATATTATAAAATATACATTTTATAAATAAGATTATCGCCAAACAATATTAAATTAAATAAACTTAAAAATAAAAAATTAAATTTTCAAAAATAGACTTAAAAGATGTTAATTAATATAACTTAAGAGTTATATTAGTAAATATTTATTCTAAAATTTATAACAGCAAAAAAGTATTTTATATATATATATATATTAACAGTTTTCTTACTATTTTATTATTGTTTAATATAAAATTACAAAATAAAAAGAGGGCTTCATTTTATTGCCTCAATATTGAATAACATATTTTCCCTTCTCCTACAACTCAGCTCCTCGAAACTCTCCATTCCTTTTTCTCTTGTCCTCGTAACTTTTTCCTCTTCTTTTATCAGCCGATCAACTTTCACGGTTTCTCTTTCTCCTCCGTTCCATTTTCTTCCAAACACTCTGTAATCCATTTCTCTTCATCGTCAAATTCCTCCGATTGCCTGAGATTTTGCCGCCGCACCGCGCTACCGATCTCTCTCTCACAGGTATGCTTGCCGATCACTCCACTCGCTTCTTCTCTCCACATACAGCTACTCACTTCCGTTTCTCGATCACAGATCACGTCTCTTATGAGTTTTCTAGCTTCTTTTGTTTGCTTGCTTCATCATTGTTTGTATGTTTGTTCTCTTCTATTGATTGTTCTGTTTTTAGCTGCGCAGACTGTGTATTTCAGTGTGTTGTTGATTGTGTGTTTTTTTTCTTCTATTGATTGTTCTGTTTTTTTTCAGCTATTCACTTCCGTTTATTGATTGCTTATGCGCTATCGAGCTTCTTTTCGTTGTTTGCTTCATTATTGTTTGTATGTTTGTTTTCTTCTATTGATTGTTCTGTTTTTTAGCTGCGCGGACTGTGTATTTCAGTGTGTTGTTGCGAGAAATTTTTATGCGTCATTTAGGCGGGCAGTTGCTTTAGGTTTGTTTCTGCTGATTATTTGCGTTTTATTTGGGAAGGTATGCGGAGTTCCATTTGAGATCTCTAAATAACATTATTTTTGTTTCTTAATCCTCGTATCCTGTTGTATTCAATTTTCGATCTGGTGTGTACAGTATTTGGTTTGTATATGTTTAAAATTCTTATTAACTTTTCATTTTCCTGACTTCTTGGATTTTCTGCAATGCTGGACTCGGTTCTGGTTTCTTTGGTTTGATAGCTGTCTGTTTATTTTGGAATGTTTGCTACTATTATTCAGCTTGTATTTGGTACCTGGTTTCATCACCATTAGATATGTTGCAGAGTTGCAAAAGTTCATGCTGACAAAAAATGTTGATTTATTACTTTTTCTTGCCATGTTCTTTCATTTTGAAGCCATGGAAATTCAGTGCTGCCGATACAAACGTTTTGCGGTTGCTCATTGTATTATAAGTAAATTCTCCAGATTTCTTAACTATTTAAATACCAGAACACGAGTAAGGATATCTGGGATGAAGAGTTTGAAACATAGACCCTCCAAAATTTTCTGTAGTCTGTATGCACAGGAATATTATTTTTACCATTGCGAGAAAATTTTTTCAAGCAAACCATAAAGATATGGGATTTTTGGATTAACATTTGTAGTGTTTATCTTTGATTGGGTAATAGTGTTAGACAGAATTAGTTGTTTGTTCTTTTGAGTCATAGGAAACAGAATGTAGTTCCTATCACCTGACATCTATAAATGAGGAGCATGCTACCAGCTAGACTTATTTAAGTCATCCCTGTCTGTGCTCAGTTTGGGTACTAAAGTTATTATGGGGCATCTGTTGTTAGATAGCCATATTGAAAGAGGGACTGAAAATGATCTGTGGGATTACAACTCTTAGTTGAAGACCTTTTTTACATTTTTTTCTGCCTACTCTTCTGCAGAAGTTATGTTCTATCGCCACATTACCATCTTAACCCATTTTTCATTGAGTACGGCTATTTTGATTTCTGAGAGACTTTTACACCAATTCTGTTATTTTTCAGAGTGGCTGCGCTGTTTGGTTCTTAGCTTGCATAAATGCCAATTGCTAAACTCAAGGCCTCAAACACCACAGATTTGATGAAAACGGAAGAGGGGAATGATTCCCTTGACACGTTAATCAGGCAAGCAATTGGAAAAGAGCCCTTCCTTTCTTTCTCAAGGGCTGGCGAAAGCCCAGTACAGTGGATCCAGTTACTCCATGCTCTAGATCAGCAAGGTATTTGATTCTTATGATTTTGATTTTTTCTGTTTCATGAATGAAAATATTTACTATTGGTCACATGCATACGGGGCTATTTTGTCGGGGATCCTGTAATCATATTGTAATTAGTGGTCACTCTATGAAGAACAAAGTCTTCCTTTCACACAATTATTCGACTTGAAAATGGAAGGATTTTTTCCTTTTGCTTTAGCTTTTGGCAATTAAATATTCTATCTAATCCATAGTCTGATGGTCTCCTTTTATCGCAATGGTCTTGGCCTTATTCAATCTTGAACCTATGCCTTTGATTTGTCGCCCCTCCTCCCAGATCTCCCTGGTTGGCCTTTGCTCACTCCTTTGAAGGTGCAGATGCAAAAGTGTGAGAAGTGTTCCCGGGAGTTTTGTTCGTCCATCAATTATAGACGACACATACGTGTGCACCATCGGTTAAAAAAGCGCAACAAGGTTAATTTTTTTTTTCTTTCCATTTATTTGTATTTTTTAGTGGTTTTTTGTGTTTCTTCATTTCTTAGCTTTCACAACTTGAAAAACTCTGATTGACAAATACTAGCTTGATTTCCTTTTTTTATCTTGATATGTTTTTGTGCTATTTGTTTCTAATTTTGTATGAATGCCTTTATTGCTTTATTTTACATAAATACATTCGTTTAACGTGTTTAATTGCTTTTAGGACTCTGCAAAAAATAGGGATCTACTGAGGATCTTTTGGGACAAGGTATAGTTCTTTTCAAGAATAATTGATTGAAGGCTTTTCTCTTTTCTTATTGTGTTCATCCGATTGTAATTTTTTCAGCTTTCGCAAGATGAGGCAAAGGAACTTTTATCATTCAAGGATGTTTCACTGGAGGTTTGTATTTCTTTCACCCCATGTTTATGGTAATCAAACTTTCAACTGCATACCTGGTGCATATAAGTTAAGGAAAATCTTCTCTGCATTTTAACTGGTGCTGTAATACATACCGTGTTTTCCAAATATTTTGGGAAGTTCTCTTTTAAGAAATAATAGGAATGAAAGGTGACTCCAATACGCATGATCAATTTTCTTTCTTTTTTTTTGTTTAAGTTTGCATTTTACCTCAAATGTTATGAGTTATAGGCTTGTTTTCCAATCTTTTGCTCTAAAATAACTAGCAATTCTTTCCCAGGTTTGTATTGTTTTTTTAGTCTTTGAGACTACGAAATGCTGTTCATTCAGAGAGTTTCTGCAATCCAATTATGTTGTTGATATATCATTT
>CAOJBJ010701176.1:0-10199 GCA_948291685.1 Euphorbia celastroides
AAAGAGACTACACTGTCACATGCAAAAGAAGACTAGACTTGCAGGAAAACAATTGAAGGCTAATACTAGTCTCGATTAAAACAAGATCTACAAAACAGAAACTGAAAACATGAAAAATAACAGTTTCAAATGCATGCAATATAGGTATTATTCAAAGTAACCCTAGATCTACAGAACCGTGCTCTGATACCACATGATACTCTGTAAACTTCATATTTAGGTTTTCTTTAAGCCGATTTAACTCAGTTTTCTAACAAATCAAGAATAAAACAGAACACAGTCAATATATTTTTTTAACGAGGTTTCCTAGTGTGTTTTACCACTCCTAGACTATATCCTCGTGCGTTTGTGCAGGTTTCATGGTTCCTTTTATTAATTGTTGCCTAACAATCAGCCAAAATGGATACAATGTTCAAGAATCACTCACATATCAAATACTGTACAAGTTATCCAAGAGAAACCCTACGGATACCGATTACTAACTCTAGAGATTACGAACATAGTCAAAATCTAAGAGCAGAGAATACAATAAAAGAGAGAGTACACCTTAGAAGCTATTAATCATCAATCTTCTCATCAGCAAAGCATCAGCCTCTGCAAAAACTCATAACCAGTACAAAATCGCAGAGAGAAGAGAAAGAACGCCGAAAAAGTTGAGTGAGAAAGGAAAATGACTGCATAACCCTAGATCAGGTTTTGGCTCCCTTTTATATCACTGCTACTTAGATGAAACACACAGTTTGATTACTCCTAGGGTTTTCACCGGTTATCTTCGTGGGCTTCTTCAATTGGGCTTGTACAGGCCTTAATCCGGGAAACTCACAACATAACTGAGGGAGAGAAACATATTATTTGATAGAAGGCAGAGATAATGGACACTAGTCCAATAAATTCCCCAGAATACAAGTAATTGGGGAATAAAAGGAGTGATAATCAAAATTAGTCATGTTTTGCAATATATGCAGTTTATTACTAATTCAATTCCTATTATGGCTAGATGTTATAGGAAAAGTTTAGGCAATAATGTAAGAATACTAATGTGGTGAGCTACAGAATATTCTTAATCGAAATTCTATTAAGGCTACTGCTATAGTGATAACTAAGGAATTAGCAATGTTGCACAATATTAGGGTTCTTTTCTTTTCGTAACTTTTGTTTGACTTTCTTTCTTCCTATTTTAAATCCATGATCTTGGATGATTGATTGAACACCACCTCAATTAACGTTTATATTTCCCAAAATACAAAGTGAATACAAAAATCATTATTGATTTCATGACAAATAACTTAAGAGTTCAATTCAGTATCATTTTGGAATAAAATAGCATGATATTTTTTTACAGCTCGCCTTCGGGCACGCCTGGCCCCTTTGCGCCTTAAGAACTATGAGACTAAGAACCTTCTAGAGTAAATATATAACCTATTTAATTAACTAAAGCTAATTAATTGACTATTATTTACTTCTTATGAACTAAATCACAAATATAGTATTTCTTCATTACTTTTCAGCACCTGACACCATTCTTTCCCGGAAAGACAGTTTTATGGAAACAAGGTAAAGCTTCCTAACCGATCATGCTACCAAGAAGAAAGTTTACCATCATTGGCATCTCTCCATGTAATTCTTCTTTCTGGGAGCGAGATCTAATAGATTCGAGGACAAGACATTAGCATTACATATAATAAACATAAGAGATCACATTGCGCGCAATTTACAAGAAAACTCATATAAAAAGGCATACAATTTTTTGAAGCGCGACTTGTCTCAAGCATTTTGATAAGTTTTCGACATCCACGTTTGTGATTTTAATTCTGTCATCCTGCTGGTTTTCAAAGAAGATATAGTTCAAGTCAGTTGCAAAAGAATGGAAGGGACAAATGACGAGCAATGACACAGTGGCACTAACAGAGGCACATCCTAGTGCATTATATTTTTGGACATGCATACATACAAAGGCCAAATAACCAATGTAAATACTGGGTGGAGTATACATGAGGTTTGTTGTCTTACAAAAACAGCTTATAAGACCTCAAACAGATGGTTAAGTTCCTAAAAGCATAACTCGACTTTTCGCATAAATGAAGTCTAGAACAGTCTCGTATCATCCTGAAATACTCATTTTAAGTGGTAAGCGAAATTCCCTCCTGGGTCACGAAAACAAGCTAAATGGAGAGCGAAGGCAGAAAAACATCACTAATTCACTACAGAACATCTTGATGGGCATAGAAGGAAACATCCCAAAACTCTGACCTTTCCATGCGATAATGAAGATAATAATTCACGCAAGACCTGTTTGATAAGTGGTCTAAAGCCATTGGCCTCCATGTACGCCTTTTGTGCCTGAGGAAATTGAAGGGAAAGACATAAGTATCGAGGAAATATTTCATAGACTTAAAAAAGATCTTAGCAACATATGAGACCATGAAGATTACATAGAGCAACACTCTAGTGAGATGGATATTTAAGCGGGTAAAGGATGGAAGTTAAGGTTTTTTCAAGGGTTTGGGATAAAGATGTTCTCTTAAAAGGGTTTCAAAGCCTCACTTTTCTTCAACAAATCTTAAAGTTTTGAAGGTTTCATTCTTTGATTTAAAAACCATGCAGTTCAATTCCTTCAGGGTATACTTGTTTTAGGGGGGGTGCATAAGTTATAGGAAGTAAAATCCTATGACTGGGACAGAGTTGAATACAAGTTCGTTTCCACCATACTGGTGGGAAACAAAGGGGAAGTAGTAGGTACTTACATTTATAACTACCTTGTTTTTGACATTTATTCATCAACACATTATTTCATATGATCCCCAAACAATGCAATCCCGTCCAGCCGTCCTGATACCAATAGTTATTAATTTTCATTACCTTTCCTCCCGAGAAGATTATTACTTAACCCTATCAATCTCTAATCAAACTTGCTCAAAATTCTTGTTCAAAATCACAGTGCAGAAGCACTAGGTGTTCGAAAAAACATTTTGAGACAAACAAATACCTTGAGAACGACATCGAAACACTTGAGAAAGTGATCATCACGGCAACCCTACACGGGAAAAGGAAAAATATCATCAATGGAATTCTGGTGATAATGGAACAAAAACATAGTTATAGGCGAAATTAAACAACCATGAGATATGCATTCATGAGGTGATGCCTTGAGTCAAGAAAATTCAATAAGCCAGATAATAATATGCAGCAATCCTTCCATTTGATGGATTGAAATATTTAAAATAATAATAATAATAGCCGATAATAATAATAATAATAATAATAATAATAATATTATATAGGTGAGAGAGATTCTAAGGTGACTTTGTTTTAAACAAAGTTACCTTAACTTTGTTAATCTCACCATTGATTGTATGAGGTCCACCATTAATTCAATGATGAGATCAACAAAGTTATGCTTACTTTGTTTAAAACAAAATAAGCATAGCCTACACCACTATACGTGAATATCTAAATACTATCTAATTTCCAACTCCTTTCTCGTGTATGGTGTTCTATTCGGATACTACCTTCTCCATAACGACTTTTTCTTCACTCCCCAATCACCACTATTCGAGCTTGCAATCTGCCATTGGCCCATTGTATGTGTACCTTTTTATCCTGACCGAGTTTGAAATTCTTTATATTTCTTTAATTATAAGTTTTTGTGCTCTATTTGGCCTGTCTTGTTCTATTCATTGTTTATAATGGACTATGAGAAATTTATTTAATTAAGAAGAAATGTAAAAACGGTGATTCAATGAAAAAGACAACAAAACTTGGGGGGTTGTCACTTGTCTGTACCTGATGAAAAATGCACTACAAGCAAAACGGCCTATTTCAACACAAAAATGAGGCGTTGATTCTTAAGTGTTGCATTTTTTATGAAAAAAAGTATCTATAGCAACATTATTTGAAAGTATTACTATACTTGTAAAATGTTGCAAAAACGTGTAAAATTTATAAGAAAGTGTTTGTGTGCAAAATGTTGCTACTAGTTTAGAAATGTGTTGCCTAAACTAGGAGTAAAAAAATATTTATTATAGTTGTGGTCTCCTTGTAGTTTCGATTGGTTTTTAGATTTGATTTTTCTTTTTTGTTTTGAATTGTTGTATAGTAGATTAAAATCGTGTGTTTATTGTACTGATGTGTTAAGATTTGTTGAAGATAAAGTGGCTGCTATTGTAATTGCTGGATATAAAAAGTTATGCACATAAGATGATTGATAAAATGCTTAAATGAAGTTCTTCTTTCAAATTCATTAGCCTTTTATTCACAACTTTTTTTGTTTGATTGGAGTTTCTGGATTTTTGTTTTGAATCAAATCTGTATTTAGTTAAAAAAAAGCTGATGCAATGATGATATCATCCAATAATAAGGGATGAGAAAGGAAAGCATGAACATGGTTTTTTTGGAATGAAACATTGGATTTGGTAAAAAAAACGATATGACCCAAAAATTGAGTGAAAAATCAGTATATTTTGTACTTTCCCCTTCTTTAGGTAAAGTCTGAATTTTATAATTAAGGGTCGGGTTTTAATTGAAATTTTTTAGTGAATTTTTTCGCACCAATGATGATTTTATCATTAAAAACCCATACATAACGAAATACAACTGACAATATCGAACTTCATAACTAACTATAATAATGAATAATTGTACACATTTAGTCACAATTTGCAAATAAATGCACAACAAACGATAAAATATGAAACTAAAATTGATATTTGAGTAATTTTTATATAGATTAATGGGTGATAGTCAATTTGTATGACTATGCTTTTAAAAAAAATTGTATGAGTAATTCATTTTATGCATGGTCAGCATTGTTCATCTATAGAGGGCTGAATGTTTCATTAATGTAATGCAGGTATTAGCGCTTATAGGGAGAGACCATGGGGATTTTTTAGGGAAAGCCCGGTATTCCAAGTTGTAAAACACTTATGGGAGAACATTCTGATAGATTCAAAGTGCACGAACCGAATTGTTTCAACCAAAATAGTTCTTACACTTAAGATAGAGCATTTGATTAAAATTATAATGAGAAATTGATAAATTGGTTTAAACTATTCAATTCAGTTCGCTGAAACCAAATGCTCACAACTAAGAACACCCATCCCATATAAACCATGACATATGTCCCCTTCAACTAATATGTAAAGTGACGTGGGCTTACCTACTAATTCAACCTAAGATTGAGTCTCAATATGTAAACCATACAAATTATACTTTGAAGTTAACAGTAAAACTTTACGTTGGTCGCAGTAAAATTTTGTAACATTAATCCAAAAGTTAAAATTTGTCTCATATAGCACTTGAGCTACGATGTGGAGCATCAACATGCATCCCATTGTTAAATGAAAAGAGAAGAGGTAAAAACTAATTTCAGAACCTCTTTGCGGATATTGAAAAAGAATTCAGAAATTGATTCAATGTAGTGACTTAATTAATTGAAGGTTATAGATTAAAATCAGAACTCAAAGATATTAGTGTTATTGATCTTGGTGAAATTAATATTGTCATTCATAAATATGAGTGGCTACAGAGGATGACGAAATAAAACATACATAGTTACCAGATTGAACTTTTGCTAGATTAGATTCAACCACATTATTCAAATTTAAATTCTGATATTGGAAAATCTCAGTTTGATAACTTCTGAGAAACAAATTTCATGTCTGGTCTGGATTCGGGATTCGCATTTAAACATAACAATGCCAAATTAAGAACAAAACCCAGTTGATCTTCAACTTCAATAAAGGTAGTGAGACTCGTTGATCTAACACATCCTTCAATGCTATTTCCATTCTTCCATCACACGATAAAAAATTCAAAATCAAATCACCAGGGTGATTTCCTTTGATGATTTCAGGTACCAACACTCCAAAGCTATACACATCACACTTTTCGGTTATTTTCATTGTGTAAGCAAGTTCTGCATATCAAACCAATCGAGTTTAAATAAAATTAAAAGTCACCGAAACTCAAATTAATCATATGGAGACAACTAAGTAATACCTGGTGCTACATATCCATATGTTCCCGCGAGCAAAGACTGATTCGACGAGTTCTGATTGAGAAGCTTAGCTGTGCCAAAATCAGATACATATGCTTCAAATTCTGAATCCAACAACACAGTCTTGCTTGAAATGTCTCTGTGAACAATTGGAGAGATGCATCCATGGTGCATATAACTCAAGCCATTGGCCACTCCTTTTATTATTTTCAGCCGTCGGTTCCACTTCAGTTTCTTGACTTCTTCATCATCTCTGAGAAATTTTTTCAGGCTCCCGTTTTGGAGATACTCGTACACTAAAAATGTGTGTCTAACATGTGAGCAAAAGCCGAATAGTTTCACCACATTTCGATGCCTTATCTTTGTAAGGACTTGTACTTCCGTCAGGAATTCTTTCTGATTTTTTATGTCTTCTTGGCCGGAGCATTTCAGTTTCTTGACAGCTACGGTGTTTTTTGATAAAAGGTCTGCTTTATATACGCGCCCAAATCCGCCTTCACCAATACAAAACATCTCATCGAAGTTGCTTGTATGATCTCTTCACACATTGTCTTTCCATCAAAAACTGATATCCATAAAAAAGCTTTTCTCACTGTGTTGATTGTTGACTCTCGCCCTTGTTTTCTTTTGCGAGAACTATACAATACAATGATAGTGCAAAGGAAATCGATTGCACCAATAATGGGAAGTATGATGATTGAAACGAGTTTCACTCTTTTTCGAGAAACAGAATAGGACCCTTGTAAGAAACAAAATAATGGGAAGCATTGCCACAGAGTCCATTGTTCCCTTGTAAGAAAGCATCATGAAAAGCTTGGCTCTCAGGAACAGGACCCTGGAGCATATTTTCTTATAGATCAACAAATTGTAACTCTTGTAATTCTTTGAGAGCAACAGGAATTATACCACTAAGGTTGTTGTGAGAGAGATTGAGCTTCTCTAAGTTTCGCAATTTGAAAGTTGCTCTAGAATCTGTCCGTTGAGCATGTTGTGGCTAAGATCTAGAATTGACAAACCGATCAGTTGTTCAAGAATTGGACCAGTGAGACTATTATGAGATAGATTCAAAACCACTAAGCTCAAACTTTTGAATTTTGCAGGTATTCTTCCCCAAAGCGAGTTGCTACTCAAATCAAGTTTCGAGAGTTGAACCAACTTTCCTAGTTGAGATGGAATGTTTTCATCAAACTTGTTGTTACTTAGATTCAGGTGATGCAAACGCAACATCATCCCCATGTAATCTGGAATATACTTGTTGAACTTGTTTGATGACAAGTCAAGATACTCAAGATTGGAAAGTGATCCAAGTTCAGGAGGAAGTGGACCGAAGAATTCATTTTTGTACAATATCAGCCTACCCAAGAGTGATAAGTTTTCAATTTCTTTAGGAATTTGACCAGAAAGTAAATTTTCACCTAGAAATAAAATCTCTAGGTCTTTTAACCTACCAAGTTGAGAAGGAATCGATTGGTTTAATTTATTTTGACTCAAATCTAAAACTGTGAGATATATCAAATAACAGAACTCAATAGGAATGAAACCAGAAAGAAGATTGTCATAAAGGACCAACTGATTCAAGTTAGTCAAACTACCCAAACACGAAGGAATTGACCAATTCAGTTGATTTTCATACAAGTATAGATAAACAAGAGATTTTACACTACACAACCCAATTGGAATGGACCCAGAAAGAAGATTCTTAGCAAGAACCAACCTAGTTAGGTTTGTCAAATTGCCCAAACAAGTAGGAAGTGACCAAATCAGTTGATTTTGAATCAACTCTAGATCAACAAGAGATTTCAAACTACACAACTCAACAAGAATGGACCCAAAAAGAAGATTATTAGCAACACACAACCGAGTTAGGTTTGTCGCCCAAACAAGCAGGCATTGACCCAGTCAGTTGATTTTCAAACAAGTCTATATCAACAAGAGATTTCAGACTACACAACTCAATAAGAATGGACCCAGAAAGAAGATTGTTAGCAAGACTAAACCGAGTTAGGTTTTTCAAATTGCCCAAACAAGCAGGATTTCACCCAGTCGGTTGAAGAGAATTTAGACTACACAACTCAACAGTAATGGACCCAGAAAGAAGATTCTTAGCAAGACCCGATCGAGTTAGGTTTGTCAAATTGCCCAAACAAGCAGGAATTAACCCAATCAGTTGATTTTCTGACAACTCTAGATCAATAAAAAAATTTAGACTACACAACTCAACAGGAATGGACCCAGAAAGAAAATTTCCATAAAGGTACAACACAATTAGGTTTGTATTGCCCAAACAGGGAGGAACTAGACTTATCAAACTGTTCTCGGCTAATGCAAGCCGTTTAAGTGATTTCAAATGACATAATTCTGAGAGAATCGATCCATTTAATTGATTTCCACTCAAGTCTAGTTCAATGAGAGATTTCAGATTACACAGGTCAAAATGAATGGAACTAGAAAGATGATTTTTATAAAGATACAACAGAATCAGGTTTATCAAATTACCGAAACAAGAAGGAATCGATCCATTTAATTGATTGTTACTCAAGTCTAGATGAGTGAGAGATTTCATGTTACACAACTCAATAGGAATGGAACTAGAAAGAAAATTATCATAAAAATATAATAGAGTGAGGCTTGTCAAATTACCCAAACTGACAAGTGTTATTACCCAATGCAAGCTGCTTGAGCAACATCAGATGGTCGATTTCAACAGGGATATTTCCTGACAGTTCATTAAAGGACAAATCAAGAAACATGAGATGAGAGAGAAGATCGATTTGAGGTGGGATGATGCCATAGAATTTGTTAAAGCCGAGGACAACATATGCAAGTTCATGAAGAAAGAGGAAACTCTGGAAAAGAACCACTCAAATATAAACCAGTGAGGTTCAGAGAATGGAATTTTCTAGCACGGTTGCACCGAATGCCGAACCATTTGCAGGGGCTGGCTCGGTAAGTTTGGTTCCATGAAGAGAGAAGTGGGTTGGTTCAGTTAAGGTCGGTGTGAGCACGAGATTTTCTAGTCTCTGTCCGCAAGGTGATGATTATTTGTCTCTTTGATTACTTCGGAAATTTAACCTTTGAAGATCAAAGCTTGGTTGTGTCTATGAGTTAAATTTGATTCTCAATGACCCTGAAACTCAACCTAGACATATTTTTATCACCAAAATAACCTCAAAAACCCACAAAACTACCCCCCAAAACCTTATGAGACCTTAATCTTGTCTTTAAGCCACTCCCGATTCCTTGATATAGTCAAAATCCAGAAAAGGCCAAAAAAGCGAGGCTCAAAGTCCCTAGACCCGAGTTCATACCAAATTGCCTAGCAAGACTTTTGAAACCTAGAAATGCTAATTAAATTATAAATATTATAATTAGCATTGAAATTGGATCCCTAAATAACCTAGACTAAAATGGTATAGAATTCTATAACTTACCATAAACCCTTTTTAGACCTTTTAGAGGCCAAAACCCAAAAGCCCAAAACCAAGCTCATAGGGCCCAACCCTTTCAAAATAAATGGCCAAGATTGAAACTTAATGACCAAGTAAATCCAAAAGATCATGCCAAGTGGCACCCTTAGGATCATCCCACCCAAAAGCCAAAATCAATCCCAACCATTCATTTTTCTATAATAACCCTTCATTTCTAAGAAATTAGGGAGGCTTTTTGAAACCCTAAAAAATTTCTACCACTCTTTTCATCATTAAGAATCAGAAATCTCTAGGAATATACCCATTGAACCTTACTTGGCTACTGTTCGCATCATTTCTTGTTTTTTGTTTCGTTTGCTCTCGATTATTTTTGCATATTTCGGCTTCTGGAACCTCTCTGTTTCCGAATCTGGCCGTGCCGATTCCAGCTGGGCTCTGTAAAGCCCTGCTGAGACCGAGGCTCTATTGCCAATGGTATCAACACCTTGTAGCTGGAATCGGTGGCCCTGCTTTTGGTTCGGCAATTAAGTAAAAGGGAAAACCGAAACTGATTAAGTAAACCTCTTTAACGAACCCAATCTCTAAAATTGGCATTAATTTTCGAGGGTTAAAACTAATGTCATTCTAAATTTCCCGAGATAAATTCGGGTGGCGACTCCGTGAACATGTTTAAAGCTAAAAAAACACTCAAAATGGTTTTCCTCAAGTTTACACCGAGCCATATTTGCTAAACCGGAAAATCGATGGTTTTCAACGTAAAACCCCCCTAGCCCTCA
>CAOJBJ010701235.1:0-22605 GCA_948291685.1 Euphorbia celastroides
TCGTGAGTGATCTAAAGGAAAACTTTAGGCTCTGATACCAAACTGATATGGATAAAGGGTGAAGATTTTGACCTTAAACCAACAAAGAGGATTCGCAAGCTAAACTTGCCGGAAAACGGGGTTTTCCTAAAGGATTCTCAAGCCGCACTTGAAGATTATGAAACCGGATAAGAGAGAAATCTCTGAAATTCAGTTGTATTGATTGATAAAAGTTCTTTTACAAAGGAAAAGAAAGGGTATTTATACCCGATCCAATAAAATAATAAAATAGTACAAAGAATTAAATAATGCAACTTGCGGTATGGTCGGTATGGGAGGTATGGTGGGCAGAGCAGAAGTAAGGCTTACAAGACTAGTCCTGTCAGCGTTTCCCGCCAAACTTCAAAACACATAGCTTCCGGATTATGGGTTCCGGATGACATCCAGAGTCTGGATGTTCTCATCACTTTACATATAGGTTATTTCTTGTTTTATTATAAAATGGTACATAGCCTTGCAAAATTGAATGGTTACGATGTGGGAAGACACCAATTTCAAAGTCAGTGTATGAGATTGTTTATTTCTTATGTGTTCCTGTTTCTCTTCTTTAAAAACGCTTGTGGTTCACATACAAAATTGAATGTATCCACTGTAAGATAGAGATGTCCAATTTCGTATGAAACTCATTCTGTTTTTTCTACAGTTGGCATGGATGGTGTAGGAAAATCTTTGGTAAGCTTATTTAAGCACTAGTTCTGGCACTTATAACAAGTTTGCTGATTATTACCTCGTCTAACAAAATATTATATTACAGGTTTTGATGCTGGTTTGTAATTATATGGGAGTTAGGAGGAAATTGGAATAATGACAATGATCAGCATAAAATTACAAAAAAACTATATATATAGTTTGTGATGTGTCGTTTTTATGTCGTTAAAAGCCAATAACTTGTGGACAGTTTGATGTCGGTTTGTCAGTCTGGAGGGCACCAGAGGGTGTTGATCTTGAGATGGAATAATGAGATCGATCGGCAAGCGGGTGAAAATATGGGAATTGTTTTGTCGAATTCAGTAATTTGTGGTCGTGTTTGTTAATGTCAGGGGTCAATTCTGGAAAAGTTTTCAATTCTTTTGGTTCTCTAATAGTTTAAAGCAGAATAACAAAATCAGTCCATTTTCCAGGCACATGATTGTAGAAGTTTATTTTTCTTTTCGAAGAAAGGATAATTTGCTAGACACAAAGAACAAACCAATCAATGAAAATATTCTGTCATATTTAAAATAGCATAATTTCATTGTAATGGGATATAAAACAAACTGGGCACAAGATAAAAGAAATGACAAAATAAAAACAATCAAGGAAAATAACAACTCAACACCTTAAATTTTGTTCAAATGCATCAAATATGACAACGTATCCACAACTGTAAGAATTTCGTGCTTCATAGCTCCTGCATGTTATGGATTTTGATGAAATTCTGCCTCCTTAACCAACAACCACGAAATCGCGCCGTTGATCTGCAGCATTGTTAATTATTTCTCGGATTTCACTTGCTAATTGAATGTGTATTGGACCACATGCGTGACAGTAATCGATGTCTTCTCCATGAGACATTGATTATAAGTCAAATATATCAAAGGCGAGTTTGAGCATTTTAGCTTTCCTGGAAATCATTATCTCAGACACTTCTTGGAAAAGTAAGTAGGAGAAAATTGAATTTAACACTAATAGGGGTAAGAGAATAAGCTAATAGAATATCTCTATAGATGTTCCATGAGTATCATTTAACTGGAAAACGTCTCTAATCATATGTTTTAAAGTTGCATTAAGTGATGACTAGTAATCAAATTACTTGACTTAAGTGGTCGAAGCCTGTTTCAGTTTATTCAGCTTGTTATTTTCTTTTCTTTTAGTATATATAGTAAGGTGTCGGGTTTTTCCCGATTAGGTTTGAGGAAAAGATAAGTTTCTTTTCTTTACTGGAGGAGTTGTTTTAGTCTCACAGACATTTTTTTCCCATATGCCAATTTGATACAAAAAAGTGATAACTAGTGACTTACATGTTACTGTATGCCATTTGGTCAATATTATAAAATTTAAATTCAGTTGATTAAATGATTAAAACATTTCATTATTATTCATAAAAAGTTTTTTTAAAATGTATAAGGATAAAATAATTTTTTAAGATATAATTGCTTTCATGAGAATAATCAATTGATATTGTGAAATAATTATTTACATATTTATAAAATAATTAATTCACATTCAATCATTTAAAAGATTTAAGATTAAAAAAGTAATTTAAGACTTCTTTTCTAGTTTTATTAAGGGCATTTCACATAAATACCACTATTTGAGCCTAATCTAAGACCATATGAGATTAATTTTAAAAAACTAAGAAACAAGTTTTTTTATATAATTTCATGGGATTCTCGTTTCTTCAACTCCGGCGGATTCTCGACGAGATCGGCGGCGCGACGGGAAGGCAACGACGACAGTACGGCGAGTTCCGGTGGCTGGCGACGGCAACAGGAGGCGGCGGAACGACGAGATCTGACGGAGTTTGTCGCGAAACTTCCAGATTTGGCGGCGGAAGGAGAGATCCGGAGAAATACGACGGGCTGAATGACGACGGGTTCAATGGTGGCTATATCTGATGGGATGAACGGCGACGAGATCTTGCGGGTTGAACGGCGGCGGCGGATTGAACGGCGTGTTTTCCGGTGAAATGCAACGAAATCTAGACGATGGGCTACGGGATGAATGACGGCGGGATCTGACGGGATGAACGGCGGTGACGGGTTGAACGGTGGCAGGGTGGACGGCGTTGGCGTTGGGAAAAGGAAGAAAAGAGAGGGGGAGGAGAGAGAAAGAGAGGAGGAGGAGAGATGGTAACTTTTTATTTATTTATTTGATAAATTTTTTAATTTAAGTGTTATACCTTTTTTCAAAATCGGTATAAGATTTTTAGAATGATAGTATAAAAGTCTTATACCTTTTTAGAAATCGGTATAATACTTATACTTTTTTTGAAATCGGTATAATACTTATACTTTTTTTGAAATCGGTATAAGACTTATACATTTTTCAAATCGATATAATACTTATACCTTTTTTGAAATCGGTATAAGACTTATACCTTTTTGGGATAATAATTTGAAATGAACAAAAAGTTCGTTAAAAATATATCATCATGGATCTTGTTCTGAAGAAAAAAATGTAACGAATAAAATATTCTAAAGAATGGTGTATAGAACATCAATGGTTTGAAAGATATAGCTGTTTAAAATTTAAAAAACAAAATTAATTAGGAGAGAGGTAGTGGGCAGCACCAAAAAACATGGAGAACTCAAAATCTAGTAGTTTTTTTTGAAAAATATAGTATTTTTTATAAATATTTTACTCATTCATAATAAAACTATAAACACACCCCCTCTATATAGTATTGGCTACAATTATCCTTCATTAGTGTTTAGATTATGCATTTCCGGTGAAAAGTTCCGGCAATGTCAGATTGTCGACGACCTTTTTTCGACAGTTTCAGAATTGTTGGCAACCTTTTCCGGCGGTTTCAGAATTTCGACGAACTATTCTGGCGGTTTCTGAATTTCAGCGACCTATTCCTGCGGTTTCATAATTTCCGGTGAGCTTTTCCGGCGGTTTTAGAATTTCCGGCGACCTTTTCTGGTGACTTTTTTTAAACAATGAAGGTTTGAAAAAAAAAATAGAAGTGTTAATGGAGTTTTGTTGTATTGGAGAAGATGGTAAAAATATAAAGAAAAAAGTTAAAGGATTAAATTGATCTTTTGTTGGATTAGGGAAGATGGTAAAATTGAAAAGAAAAAAGTTGAAGGACTACATTGAATTTATTTTCAAACTTTTTATTAAACAATGCCACATGTCGGGTCGGGATATATTGGTTTGACTTTTCCAACCTCGACATGTGGCGGTGAGTGTAACTCATTCTCTTAGGCGAGAGTGGGTTTGTGTATATGAGGGATTTAAATGGTACACTTTTTAAAATGTTAGTGGGTAAAATGATCACTTTGCAACATTAGGAGATAAAATGGCTTTTCGAGAAAAGGTTGAGGGTGAAATAATGTATTAGACCTACTAGATGAGAGTGTTCCATTCATTGTCTCTATTTGCAATTACAGAGGAAAAAAAATTAGAGAAGCAAGAAATTTGGATTAAAATGACAATAGCTAATAGAATTGATTGATCATGTGCATCTCTGTTGTAGAGGTTGTTGGGCAGCTTTCAACTTGCCTAATATCATTTTATCACATTTTATCATTTTATCAATTTCAATTTTAATATTACATTCCATTTAATAGATTTATGAAATTTTTTTATTCCTTTGATAAAATGATACAATTATACATGTTCAGCCCATTTCAGTAAGAATTCCATTACTAATATAGTTGACATTTTTGCCTATTCAATTAGCTTAAGAAAATAAATGAAAAAGATGAAGTAGGATATGAAAATAGTGAGGTTGATTTAAAGGAAGATGAAATATCTAAAAAGGATAACAAATTATGAGGTTGAGTTAAAGTTTTTGGGTGAGTTTTGTTTGTCTTCTTGTGTTGTTGATTTATTCTCTCATTTTAGAGAAAAATGATTAATTTAAAAACTTTTTTTTTTATAAAATGGCTATGGAGAAAAAGAATTGTAAAAGACTATGCGGCTACTTAAAAAACCCAAGCATCTTTATTAAATGGAAAAAGAAAAAAACAAATCATGTGAGCCGAAACGTGTTTCGGCCACTAAGATAGTAAAGCTCTAATTCATAAAGACACTTTCTACAAAGGCAAAACCATACGAAAATGTGCTTCATATCGTGGGGAACTTGTACTTCAATTCTTTACCTTTATCTCCCAAAAAAAACGAAAAGCACAAAATACTAGTTACCAAAATCATGAAAATCATTGAATGATTTACAAATTACATGACTTTCCATTATAATTAAACTATTATCAGTGCAAGAAAACTTCTTGAAGGGAAAAAGGGCCTATACTACAACTCAAGCCATTTGTCAATCTACTTTTGTTTAATGATAATTTCATTTGCCAGTAAAAAAGTTTTTTTAAAAAGTAGTAGAATAGAGTTTGCTAAAGAGTAGTACCTTCAACTAAAGACCAATTGATTAATACGAATGGATTTAAAAATTTGTTTTTTAAAAAAGCCTTATTATTTGGCATAAGAATGTTCATATGTACTCTTCTTGAAAAGGACAAATGACAACCTTTTGATTAGGTTATCAATTGGGCTTTGAATTGCTGTCAAAATTCACTCTATCTACGCTGGAAATTTTTACGCGATGGTTTATTGCTCTAGAAAACAGCAGCAAATAAAAAGGATTTACATTTTGGTTATTTTTATATTATATTCCATAGGATCTTCAAAATGTTAAGGACGATCTTCATAATGGGTAGACTATATGGGGGTTTTGGAATTACATGTCTCATATATACATAACTACTTACACTTCCTTTGTTAAAAAACACAAGTGGGGTCATTGCACATTCAAATCAAAAGGGGACCATTTTTGAAAGGGAGATGTACTCTTTTAGATGGTGGTTTTTGGGTCATTTTCTAAGTTTTTAACTTGTATAGGATAGCACCAATAAATTACTGCCAAAGCTTCAAAGGCCAAGCCTTAAAATTCATACAATATTTGGACCAATTATCAGAATTATGGGTACGCTAAAATTATATTATTTAACTTCTATGTGTCTTTTTGAGCCTGGTCTCAAAGAGTTTCATTCGGGTCGGAATCTCACAACAAATAAGTAACTTTTAGAGACTCAACAACTATAATGCCTATACTTTAACATGACTTCCTAGTAATAATGAGGGTTGGAGTAACTCGAGATAATGACCTTTGCTAAAGATGTTGAAAAATGTGTAATTATATGCAATTGCTAATTAGGAAAAGAGTAACTCTCAAAGGACCCACTTCCATAGTCCTTTTTTTGTTTTATTGCTTGTGCCTCAGCTTCTCTCATAAATATCTTTTACGACCCAGCAATATCTTTCTAAAGATTGTTTCTTTCTTCTGTGTTCTTTCTTCTCTTCTTTAAAAATGCTTGTGGTTCACATACAAAATTGAATATTTCCATTGTAAGATAAAGAGGTCCAATTTCGTATGAAACTCATTCTGCTTTCTCTACAATTGGCATGGATGGTGTAGGAAAACGACAGCACATCGGAAAACACTACCACAAAGCTCATCAAAGGCTGGTACATCGGGTTCCATTGAATGCACCAGAGCTCAACAACTATCAATTTCTCGCCTTTCTCTTCTTTATTCTTGATTCTCAACTCATCCCCTCGATCCAACCTATTGTATACCCACTCGGGAAATACCCATTTTTATCATATCCGATATATCCACATTTTTCCGTCCCTTCACCACGTCCAACAGAACCATTCTGAAGCTATAAATGTCGGATTTATATGACACATTACCAAAGTTCTCAGAGAACACTTCGGGTGCAATGTAACCCATTGTACCTCGAGCTGTGGTCATTGAAGTAGCACTTTGGTCCTTTGCACATAACTTAGCAAGACCAAAATCTGAAATTTTCGGGCTGAAGTTTTCGTCGTCTAACAAGATTTTGTGAGGCTTAATGTCAAAATGTAGAATTCTCTGATGGCAACCTTGGTGAAGATATTCGATCCCTTTTGTATGGATGGTGTAGGAAAATCTTTGGTCAGTTGCCATTTTATTTCTGTTTGTGTTGTTTTGAATTTATTGAGTATTTGTTGATCATTATTCCTATTGTACTTTGTTTGCAGGAGAAAGCCGAATTAATTAGGCGCTCTAAAGGAGATACTTTTGTGCGTATCAAATTTTAAGCTGGAAAACAAATTTGATCCACAAAACGTCACTAGTCGTACCCAAGAACTCAACTAGATAGTTATACCATCTTCGAGAGAATAAACTTGTATTGTAGATAGTTAAACAATGTATTTTTTTTATGTAAAAGAGAAAGAAGCAAACAAAAACTAAGATGTATAAGTCACATTATTATTATTATTATTATTATTATTATTTATTATTATTTATTATCATTATTATTATTATAAATAATAAAAATATTTATATTAATTTATTGTTATAAATTAGTAAAAAAATTGATAAAAAGTAATAAAGATATAGAAAGGAGATGAGAAACCTTAAGATATAGAGCAGAATAGAAAAAAGTCTTTTTAGATAATGAAATTAAGAAAAATGAAGAATGGAGTTGATTCTTAATCCAAACAAACAACGACAAAGAAAATAAAACATGTGAATTCCCTTTTCGTTTCCTAAAACCCCAAGCCAAACGCTCCAAAAAATTATAAACGCAAGACCTACTGTAGATTTGGTTATTAATCTATTTTATTTAGTGTTGCCATTTTTGTAATAAAATAGTATTAATTACTAGAAAAATAGAGGACTTGTCCTACAACAGCCACATATTTGGCGAGGAGCCCACAGAGATTAGCTGTCTTTTCTCAATTTCTCGGTTTTGATTCACAAAATCACAGCCCTTATCTTCTCCTTGATTCTCCACCAATCACTGCTCTACCTCTCATTTTTTCCGTACTTTTCTTTCATTTTGCTTTTCCTTCTCCTTCTCTCTGGCAAGATTTTTTTCTGTCTGGGATTTGTTTCTTCTGGTTGTATGGTTCTTGCTAAAGCTCAATTCCAAATTACCCTTTTGCTAAAGTTGTGATCTTTTGGGGAAAAAGATGAAGATTCAGTGTGATGTGTGTGAAAAGGCTCCGGCCACTCTGATTTGTTGTGCAGATGAAGCAGCTCTCTGTGCTAAATGCGACATTGAAGTTCATGCTGCTAACAAACTGGCCAGCAAACACCAGCGACTTCTTTTGCAGTGCCTTTCTAACAAGTTGCCCCCTTGTGATATTTGCCAAGTATGTTGATTTTTCCCCCAATTTCTGTATACGTGTAAATCATTGGTTAGTGTTCTTTCAATGTTGTCTTTGGTCCTATTTCTGTTGTTTTCCCCCAGTATTCGTTTGTTCTTGTTTGATAGTTGCAGGTCCAAAGTTGTGATCTTTTTGCTCTGATTGTTTATTTTGCCTTCATTTTTAGTTTTCTGTTCATGAACACATTTTTTACAAGTTTTTGTGATCTGTCGGAGGTTTATGTTCTTTGTTTATGCTGTTTTATGGGTTGAAATTCTGTGAAGTGACATCTTTCCCACTTTTGTTTCTGGATTTGTGAGATTGGTTCTGCAAACTTAACTTTGTGATGTTTGAGATTGCTTACCTAGCTGGATTGCCATATATTTTCTCAGAACAATAGATTTAGACTTTCAACGACACATCTTACCCCTTTATATTAGTTCCTCAAAACCAAAATCTGCCCGAGAAAGCTTGAAATTGGAGCTTTTGGGACAATAGTCAGCGAAAGCAATCCCATATTATAAAATATGGTTGTGATTATTTCAGTATCTGTAACAAAGTGCTAATATGTTACTTGCAATCTGATATCTAAGAAAGTACTTGATATTGTTTCAGAATCTGGATCAAAGGGCTAAACACTGCTTGCAATCTGATATTTATAATAAATTTGTGCATTTGAATCATTGGTGTTAACACTTTTTCTGATATTTGATGACAGGAGAAGCCAGCATTCATATTCTGTGTAGAAGATAGAGCCCTTTTCTGCCAGGATTGTGATGAGCCAATCCATTCAGCCAGTAGTCTCTCTGCAAACCACCAGCGGTTTTTGGCCACTGGAATTCGGGTGGCTCTTGGCTCTAGCTGTAACCAAGACACCAAAAACACCTTTGTCGAGCCACCCAAGCCAGCTGCTCAACCAACTCCAGCCAAATTGCCTGTGACCCAACCGCCTAATATCGCCTCTCCATGGCCCGATTTCCTTGAATTTTCTGATTTTGATTCGACCACCGATAAAGTAACAATCTTCTTCGTTCATATTTTTTCAAATTTGAGCTTTGCACTTCGTTCTATAATCTAACCGAGAATGTCATTTTTGTTAGCAGAAGGAGAATCTCGAGCTCGGGGAGTTCCAGTGGCTAGCGGATATGGGATTGTTCAGTGATGAAGTACCTCAGGAGGCATTAGCTGCAGCTGAAGTTCCTGAATTGACAGTTCCAACAACAGTGAATGTTGGCTCATTTAACTACAGATCGAACAAGTTGAGCATTTCGAATAAGAAGCCACGGGTCGAGATATCAGATGAAGATGATGAGTTCTTCACTGTGCCTGACCATGGATGAACTTGACTCGTCCAGCAGCCATTTGCTCATTGGCTTATGTTATCATGTGTAGTAACGTTGTTAGTTATGGAAACATATCATATGTGTATGTATGGTGGAGTTCAAAAGATGGATATATCATTAATGATGATTCTTACATTATATCTCAGGCTAACATATCGTGGCACTTAAGCTTTTGGGTGTTCAATTTTTATAGAAGCATATAATTTTGTAGGGTTGTTTTAGAGCATCAGTATAACAATTTCCATGTGCTTAGTAAGTCACTGTTTCGATTCATGGAGTTCAAATGAGTTTGTTTTAGAGCATCAGTAGAATAATTTCCATGTGCTTACACATCATCAATCACCATTTTTTCCATTGCAAATTTGCTGCTAGAAAAAAACACCCCAAAAATTACCACTTCAGATGCATCCATGTTCTTTTTAACATGTTTTCATCATCACAATTTATACTAAATTTGAATATACTTGTTTATTCTATGCATCTCATATAAGAGCGTTTGCTTATTAAGTTGAGCAGAATGAAGCCTGAAATTAAATGGATGCATCTCGACATGGAATCCTTGATGGAATTTACCACAAAAAATAAGAAAATGGGCAAGTGAAGGAAAACATTAAATGTACCTACAAATTTGGGCTCCAACCATCCAGTCAAACAGCTCAGCACTATAAGAAAATTAGTTGTATGAATTTAAGCTAAACAAACATACTTTCAGCATCTCACACCAAAGTTTCAGAAGTGAAGATGTTTTTTTCGGAAAAAGAGAAACGGAGAGTAACAAGAAATTCATGAATAACAAAACACAGCAATTCAGTCGACAACATTTTGATTTCGGATGAAACCTGCTCGAATTTGAGGTATCAATTAATCAGTATAAGTTTGGCAAACTATCACCAATCGCTACACTTATGGCAAAGACATGCAAATTAACATGTCTATCTAATAACACCTGGCAAATGTTGCATCTTTCAAAACCCTCAATGTGCAAGAACATGGCTAAGGCTTCAAAAAAATTGGAAAAAACAAACTAAAGCAGAAACATTTCTTATGAAAATATGGAAGATCTAAGATCCCAATCGTTTCCTACTACAAATGACATGATTCAGCTTAGAAAAGCCAATTGACAGTAATGTTTCCAAGCCAAGTGAACAGCGGGAACTGAGCTAAGGCAATGAAAAGCAAAAGATAATGATTCTTGCTTGAATCATAAGTCCTCACCTCAGCAAAAAGCACTCGCTTCATTGTTTTCACCAAGAAAATCCCCATGCAAAGGCAGGCCCATGGCATCAAAAAGTAGTAAGAGTATTTGAACAAGATCTTTCCAAGCACAGCTACACACATCCCAATGAATGTATACCCAGCATATGCCACAATGTCTAGCAAAGGTGCCTCTCCACTGCCCAATGAGAGAAGAGTTACTTTGAGCAATGCAACTTGCATAAACCAGCCTAGCAGTCCCTTAGCAAACAGCCAATTGAGAGCTTCTGGGCTAAATCTGCATAAAATGAGCAATGAAGAGCAACAACAATGAAACAGACTATTAAAAATGTTGTTCAAAAGATTGAAAAAGAAGAGAGATCAAGCCATGGTTTCTATGTAAAGTTTAAGACACAGATCAAGCTATCACAATCTATACAAGGCACCTACTTTCCATTGAGTCCCAATGTCAATCCTGCAAGTACAACATAGGTGCCAAATGCCATGAAGGGAAGGTACAAATCTGGAGCATTTATATCATAGATAGGAGGTTTGTAGGACAGCCTGCCTCCCACTGGCTCAGTTATTCGAGTCCAGTGCCCCTTCAAGAGAAAAAAAAGAGCAAAAATCAAATAAAGAAAGAGATTCTATGAGAAACAGATCAAGTCGTGGTAGTGAAGCTTACCCGGTGCAAGAAAGGGAATAAAACAACCTTTAATTTGTTTCTCACGTATTGGTCATTCACTTGGAAATAGTACTGGGGATCAGAGAAGTACCTACTTATCTGTTCATTAAGTATGAAAATGTCAACAAAAGAGCTGCAGGCCTTAAAATAATAATAATTGCATTTAACAAAGAAGCATACACAAAAGCACCACAAGTTCCATGGAAATAAAGAAGACACCTTCTAGAAAAAGAATATGAGATATGGTTACACAAATTAACATACATGAATCGATGGTTCACGTTCTTCACAAGCATGTATAATAACAAATTTTAAAAAACTTCCATTGCTAAGTTTCATCACTACCACTTCCTTGTCACCAACCCAACAGCTACTGGGTTGTAATATTAAGCTAACATGAAAACAAAATTTTCAAAAATCTAATTCCTCTACTATTCAATACATATGTCAAAACAAATAGATATCATAACAGTGTGCTGTCAAGCACTACAAATCAATTTGCAGTTTAACCCATGAGCCCCAACTAGACCCTCAGAAATAGTACATTCATACTCAAACCTTGTTAAGAAGAAACATGCAGTTGACATTAGCATAATGAGAAACAAAGAAGCGCCCCTGTCAAATTAAACCATACAGACTACATACATGATAAAATATCATCAGAACATCCCATGGAAATAAACAAGATTCCTTCAAAACAAAACAAAAAAACATCAAATATGGCAACAAAAATTAGCATATATGAATCAATTGTCCACATACTTAGCAAGCATGCATAGGTCCCATTTTAAAAGGCTTTCATTACTAACTTATCATCAATACCACTCCTAAGTACCAATCTAACGACTATTGGGTTGTAATTTCAAGCTAACATGATAAGGAAATCCTTCCTGGTCTATAAATGAATTTGCACTTTCACCAGTGCACCCCAACTAGACCCTTAGAAAAATTCCATTCAATCATATAAAGGAGAGGCATCCAGTCAATAACATCAAGAAGACTTTTAAATTTTACAACAATCTGAGCCATCAAATTTGCAAGCATCTATGACAGGTTGTTTTAAACTTTAAAAGTCCATTCTTGTGATGGTACTAAGGGCCATTTCGAATTGCTTTCCCAAATTGTTGTTCTGAAAAGCTCCATTTTCAAGCTTTTACTAGAAGCACTAGATTTTGTTTTTGGGAAGCAACATCAAACAGTTCATGATTAAATACTATGGAGGAGCAAAATGTATTCTGCGAAGCCAAAATCTATTGTTATAGGAAAAGTTTGAAAGAGGAACTTCTTGGAACAACAGCTGGGAAAGCAATCCATAACAAGCCCTAAATGGATGCAAATATACAAGCTTCATGCATTACAACTCAAAGTCAAAGGACCCAGCTTCCACACACTTCATGTTAAAGTGAGAAAGTTGAGCATATGACAAAGCAAGATGATACTTACATTGCTTTGTACGTATTCAGAGCCTGACCCAAAACTTTTTTCTACATAACCTCTAAGAAGTCCTGAACCAGCCCCATAGAATGCATTCCCAAATGGATTAGCCTGAGGAATTGTAGGAGGCCTTGGTCCCCCATGCTGGGCCTCCACATTGTTATACATTCCTGTAAAGAGAGAAAGAAAAGGAAAACGAAAATCAGCAAAGGTCTGCCAAGAAGTACACTTTAGCACCACACATCTCTTGCAAATGATCAAAGTAATAAAGCAGATTTGTCATCACATGTTCCAATTGATAAACTAAAGTTTCAAACTAAAATGAAAACAAGCCTTCTAAGAATTGATAAAAAATGACAAGGCTTGTAGATTCTTGAACTAAAACCAAAAGGTCCAAAACAATGACATTGTTTTGTTTCTACATACACTTCAAGAATACATTGTACTTTCAAGTTCCAACAACAAAAGGGTGGAACTTTCAACTTTTCTCCATAGAACACCTTCAATTCCACATTACTATAACACCTTCAGACAAATAGTTTCTACATGACCATGCATCCAATTTCCGCCATATCTCAAGGAATTGTTCATAATCATGAAGCAACATATTCTCCCTTACATGAATAAACAACTAATGTTGACACAAAATAAACATGTAACTGTTCAGAAAGTTAGAACTTAGAAGCTAATAAGTTAAATAAGCATGTGCAATGGAACTTGGTGCCCTAATGTTACAGTTAAAAAAGAGAATCCACATAGTCTCACCAGTGCTAAGCCTTAAGACACTACAACAGCCAACAGATATTAGAAAGATAGGCATGGTCACATTGTGAATCACAGTTCAATTATAGTAACTAAAAAACTTAAGGCTGCTATTACCCAGGTAATCCAACCACCATTACTCTACAAAGAAAACCCTTCCTGGAGATTGATTCACATGTAAAGAACTTTCTTGAAGAGCATAGATATACATTCAATCTAATCGAAGTTGTTATAACCTAATATAACCCTAGACATGAATTCTCGAGCAAATTATCCAATCCAGTTATCGTATCACCTTGTACATAGATACATAGTTCGAGAGACATTAACAAGGTATGGATCTGGAAAAAAAATAATAACCTGGCTGCATAGGTAAAAGACGGCTGGTTCCCGGGAAGTAGATCTGAATTCCGGCGAAAGTGACGGTGATCAGTATGTAGCCGGAGAAAAGAAAAGTAAAATCGCAGTGAATTCACAGACGATGAGATCAGATGAAGAAAATGGAAATTAAGGACATAAGGGGATAGAGGAGAGGCATCGAATAGTGTAGTATATTGTTCGCACGTGATATGCACATGACTACTGTAAATTAATTTTCTTTTATTTTTTAGTTAGAAAATAAGTTTATAAGTAATTAGAATATTTGCGAAAGCAGAAAATGGAGGTTGAAGGAGCTGAAGAAGCGCTGAGAGTGTTGAATTCTTCTCTTGCTCATATCAAATGGCGATTGAAGCCTCCGGCCAAGCGCCGGTTGGAAATAGGTTCGCATTATTTGTATTTTTCTTTTTGGCTGTTCCAATTTCTCTTTCGAATTTGATTTCAACACGAGTTTCAGTGAATTAAACTGTGTTTTGTTTGTCAGTAACTTCTATAATCGGAGTTCTTGCTATTTCCAATCTGAAAACTGCATAATCAAGTATGGAACATAGCTGTACCTAGCTTCATCTCCTTATTCCTCAATTACAACTTGAAAAAAATCTAACATCGTTTTGCTTTTTATAGTTTTCAACACAAAAGATATTGACAAGTCATTTGAATTCAATTGAGCTTTATCTTTGCTGTATTTCATTTGTGTGGCATTCTTGTATACACTTCATTAATTCTTTGAATGATATCTTGCTTGATTCTTCTGGAAATCAACGTTTATTTTACCTGTACTTTTTCTGATCATTTTAAGTGATGTTCACTACTGGGACTGGTTTACTGGGTGTTATTTCAGATGTTCTAGCTCTATGTACTGAGATGAGGCCAGTTATAATGGTTGACTATGGTGGAATGATGCCTGAACTCCAGGAGCGTCTATGTGGGCTTCTTAAGTTTTGTCAAGAGGTACCGCCATTTTGATTAACTATAACAGCAGGGGATTTCAAAAGCAGTTCTCACATTTTCTTTGATTATGAAGGCACTGTGTTAGATTTTGCATGGTGGAAGAGAGTCTCTCTCTATCGTACTGCCCCTCACCCACACACCTTTTACCTATGTTTTTTTGTAAAAATAAATTTATGATCCTAACTCATGCCAACGGTAATTGAATGATAGAAGATTTTACAGTTAGACAGCTAGGACTGTGAGATTGCTATAAATGTTGTTTGAGCCATTCCGTTGCTCCTTTATTAGTTCCTTAACATGTATTTTGCTTTATACATCTTAATGTACTCTTCATTCATGCCACTTTTTTATACTGTTGATTTCCTGTACAGTTTTACTTAAAGAAAGTAAATAGACATTATTTATTTTAACTTATCTCTAATCAGCATTGTTAGTGTGCATAGTCTGTCAGGAGTCACCAATTTTCAAGAACCTAAGGGTGATGGTTATAGACGACATGATATACTTGATACATTTTAGAGGACTTGCAGAGTTTGTCAAATCAAGCTTGCACTCTGAAGTGGAACTGCTCCTTGTGAACTTAGAGATTGATCCTCCAAAGGTTCTTCCTAATAATATCATTTGGCTTTGTTTCATAAATGTGATTTATTTTCTTGACACTTTCTGATTTAGACATGCATTTCATTTTGAATCCAGATGGTACCACTATCAGAAAAATGCTCATTAGCAGCGGATCTTATTAAAGTGCAGAATGTATTCTCTATGTTTTTTCCTCTCAATGAACCAAATAATGAAGTTTCCACTTGTCAGTCCATTGATAGCACAGCTAGAGCTAACACTGAATCCTCTTCTGATCAACTATTAACTTCTCGTTCCTCTGGATTCATTGATCTCAGCAGCTGCATGCAGGACACTCAGATCACTGTGCCTACTTTAAATGGGTAACTTTTATCTTGAAAACATTTGGTTCAATATTGATTATTTGAATACAACGGCCAGCATTGTTTTGAATGAAACTATAATATTTTATAAAGCAAAGCTAAATAATTCTCATAGTTCTTCGGTTCTTCGAATTTTTTATGGAATTTTCTTCATCATTGCACTTGGTAAGCACTTCCCTAATGGATTCTAGCTTCTGATGTCAACTTTGTTTATTTTTCAAAATAACCTACGTGGAACTGCGTGTTTATGCTGCTATATTCTAGCAAATAGGATAGCTTTTTACATGCATATTACTTCTTTATTCTCTAACACAGCAGTGGTGAAGTTTTTCCAAAAACACTGCGTAATTGCGCTTACATTAAGTAGCAACTAAACTTCCACTTGTTCCCCATGTGACCCGAACCCATGGCGTCCACTATTAATAGGAAGTCTTGGCCACTAGGCTAAGATATTTGCTGCCGGCTTTGGTTTGATTATGTATTTCGAGTTTATTCTGGCAAGAATATTGTCCTTTAATCTTCTCTGTGTATGATTCTTTCTATATTGCATGATAATTTATGGACCATGTTAGTGATATCTTGTGTTATCGTAGGTCTTTCTGGCAGTAGGAAGATAAGATTTGAAAGTTCTCTAAACCGAAAATGTTTTTTAAAAGATGTTGGGAATCACTGGCCTTGCGTGTTTGGGTATCCTTACGTGAGTGCTTTATTAGTCTACGTCTGACATGCTTTATTTGTCTCTATGGAGGTTTTCACAACTACATATCTATCTTCTCTCTGTACTTCTCTATAGATCATGATCAACTACCTGTCCAATTTCCTTTCAGTTTTGCAGCAAAGTTGGTTTTGTAGGTGAAATTTTTATTGTTCAAAGAATTTTTGTAGACATAATGTGTATCTAATATTCTGCAGATGGCTTCTTGGTTATCCAGTAGTCTATGTGTTCAGCAAGGAGCAGATTGCCAATGCGATTTACAAACTTTCCACCAAGTATCTTAATATCTTCAGAATTTTAGTCAGGTTTGGTTTTCTGGAGACCCCTTTGTCATATACATATGCCTAATAAGCTTATATAGGTGGGCTTGGTCTAATTTAGATTGTGGTCTTCTACTAATATAATTGTATTTTGGTGAAATCGTGTTCTAAGTTTGAAACTCCTTTGCTGTGCGATCATAATGTCTCTTAAGTACGAAAGTGCAAATCAAGGAATCCAATTAAAGTTGAATTAAAGAAAGAAAATTATTATAAACTATAAAGAACCCTTTAGGCATTATTGCAAAATGCATATCACCTTTTTTATCAATTAATTCATGTACTTCGACAAGTACAGCAGTTTTTATGAGGAAAAAGATGGCATTTAGAAATAAGAAAAGAGTGTCTTGTAACTTGTGAAGTAGAAGAACAAGGAGGCCTTAAAATAACCAAACCTGTGGAATCAGCTCCATGAACCTCCAGTTGGAATATTCGAGATTTGCTGTCTGATGAAATCCTTAATCTCCCTTTATGTGAGATTATCAAAACATCGGCTACAATAACTCTAGCAGTATTCATCGATTATTTTACTTAAATCTCTCTAGTCATATCCAATATTTCTAGGCTTACTTAATAATAGTTGATATATAGAATAGAAGAAAATGAATAAAGAATCTTTTTATTGGAAACTTTATCAATACTTCAATGAATGTCTTTTTGAAGATGAGATAATTGATTCTTCAAAATCAAAATTTACTGTGGAGGATAAAATTGGTTTTAATATAAAGAGGTATGCTAAAAGAAATGGTTCGAATAAGGCCATCATATAAGACTACAGTTACTTGTTGGGGCTCATAGTATTTTGATTTATACAGGAACGTTTCAACAAACAAAGGTTCACGCCTAGAAGAATTGATGAGGTAATCTCCATTGCTTATTCGCTTGATGTTGCTGGAGGTTTAAAAACTTTAGTTACTGCTTCAATGAGGAAAGAGAGATTTAATTTGCCTTCTGTGCAGAAGTTAAGAGTGATATGGAGGTATGGTTGATGTAGTGATGGAGGTAGTATTAGCAATAGTAGCAGCAGTAGCAGTGCTAATAGTGTTATCAACAATGCAGTAATAGAAGTAGTAGCATTTGCAGCAACAATAGAATTAACAGCATTACCTATTGGGTTGAAGCTTAGTTGGTACACCTCCCAAAATGGAGGTGGGAACTCGGAACCTAAACTCTTCAAAATCCTTACTTATCCAAAAAACCAAAAAAGAATTAGCAGCAGCGTTTGTGATTGTAGCACTGAGCTGCTCCAGATGAGTTCTATGTGGCCATTACTGACTCTAATATTTAAATATGTCACTGCCTAACGGCCAACATATATAAAATCTGGCATGTCAAGTACCTAAGTCTCACAGTTAGCCATCTACTTGCTGTCCTGTAACGTTTAAGAGTAGCAAGAGCTATGGGAGTACAATTCTTGATGTGTCAACCCTGCAAAGACAGAAACTGGTGGTCTTTTGATTGACTAGGAATCTAGGATAATGTCTGGCATATGCATTTTAGTCATTATATGTCTAGATTCGTCTCTTCCTGCTGACTTGAAAATTAGAATCTATATTTAGTTGTTTCAATTAAAGACGAGTCATGCAGTCCATTGCTTCGATGGGGCCAAAGATCTATCATTCTTTGGCTTTGGATTGTGATGGACTAAAGCAAAATGCCTCATTAAACTGTCCGAACTTCTTTTATTGTGAAGTCACGGATAGCTATTGCAACTCCACTTTTGGATCAATTGGAAACGGCCTCTCTACATAGGGGTAAGGCCGCGTACACCCGACCCCCCTTACCCTTCTTGTGCGGGAGCCTTGTTAGGCATTTGGGGTAATGTTGTTGTTGTTGTATTGAATTAGTCTTTTGAACAACAAATGGATGAAAGAACTTTATTTCCTCTCCTTAATTTTTCTTTTATGGGGTGTAATTCTCTGTTTTGTATTCGCTGTATCCTACTTTGTGCATTATGTTATTCCGATGGAGTAATAGACATGATTGCTGATTGTTTTTAAGTTTGAACTGTGATAGTATGCCGTTTTATGGACGATGATATTTGGAATTCGTTGGGCATGTCACAGTGAAAACCAGTTTTTCATAATGTAGCAGCAATTAAGAAACAGGTCATGCAATGAGATATTGGATTGGTTGCCATAATAGTTATGTGATTTCCCCATTCCAGGCTTTTTCAATAGGACTTATCAAATTATATGTACGAAAGCCCTAGGAAACCTTGTTCATTACTATTTTAAACATATGGCACTTGGTAATTATAAGTCTACGAATATGGTGTGGTGTTCAGTTTTTGCATAGGCTTATGGATTTTCAGGCCTCCATTTGTCTCTGCATCTGATTCTTCTCGAGGTATGTGATAATTTTGTTGCCCTTTTTGTAGGAATTGTTCACGATTGGGTTCATCTAAACAAATATCGAGCAAAAAGTGTAAAGTTTTCTTTCTAATTGGTGCATCGAGCTAGATTTTTTTATGAGTATTCATAATTCTGTTGTGCAGTAGTATCTCTTGAATATTAAGAGTATGGTTACGTGTAAATTGTACTGCATGTTATATTAATTTCCATATATGCTTGCTGTTATGGACCTTATGGTTTATTATGGGTAGTGCTGAAGAGTTGGCTTGTATTCTAGTTATGGATTCTCAAAGTGACTGTCATGTAGTCTTGCAGCTGATCTTCTTTTTAAGGCAATTGCGCAAATAGCAATTGCATACGGTACTTAGTTTTTGTACCTTGTAAAAGGATGAAACTTGTCACATCTAGAAGAATGTGACCAAGCTTTGAACCCTGCGAGAGAGAATTCACAGTTTCTTTACATTACAGAACTAAAGCAAACTAAAGTTATGAGCTTGCTGAATCGTATGATCCTTAAGTGCAGGTTGAGAAGTTAGTATCTATAAGTGAACAGCTGAAATAGTAATTACAAGGATTTTTGTCTTAGTTAGGTCAGCTTTGAGGTGGTAGGCCAGTAGATTCTCTAGTTACGACTTACGAAGTGTGAAATTTAAAGATAGAAAATAAGAGTTTAGGGGGAGTAGGTTGAAGATTACACTTAGGGCTTGTTTGGGATTTGTTTTCCCTGACTGTTCCATTTTGAAGCTTTCCGTATTAGCAGCAGATTTTTGTTTTAGGAAAGCAATTCTTGGAGTTATCAAATTATCAGGTATAAAAGATTCAAATGTATTGTTAAAAGCCAATATATGTTTGTATATGAAAAGTTGGAGGCCGACTTGGGGAAAACAACTATAACAACAATTCCAATCAGGACCTTAGAGAAACTATCCTACGGGATATGCGCCTACTTGATTTTGATAAGCTTCATGGCATAAGATGATCCATATAGCTAACCTTGTCTAGGTGGAGATGAAGGCTTGGCTGGTTGGTTATTGTTTAGCTGAAAATACTGGCTTGTTATGTGTACGAAGATGACAATGCCTTGGGTGACAGTGACACTGAAAAGGCGAGAACATAGTTATCTATATTGGCTGTAGCTTGCACTTACAATTAAAATTTCTGTAAAATATACAATCTTAAGCTAATCTTCATTTTATTTTACCCAATACAGTAAGAGTAGCCCGAGGTAGTTTCTCGAGTTTCAAATCAGAGATGGGCAGAGGTTGTGTTATCTTATTGAAGAGCACTGTGAGACCATTAGATTGCAGTTCTAGGCCACAGTGTTTTGCAAGTCACAACTTCAGTAATCAAGTCTTTGAAGATCAAGCGCTCAACATCAAGAACCAGCCCTGGAATCTCACTGCTACAAGCTGTCCATTGTGTTGTTTGACGCCTCATATCTTCTTCTAAAATGCTTGTCAAAGTGTCGTCCTCTTCATCTAAGCCAAAGTTGGAGGCTTTACCTTGCAGCCGGTCTACCTCTGAGAACAATTCCCCCAAAAGTTTCTGCCCTCTCTGTCTTCTATTCGGTGTGCAGCACTGCTTATAAGGGCTTCCTAGAAGGAATTTATCTGCTAGAATTTCATTTACTACATCAAACACAAGCTTTCTCTTTGTGGATTGAAGTTTCGACTGGGAAGACTTTGTCTTGGTCTCTTTGAGTTGTTCCAGGGCAAGGTATACATCAGGGCCGATTGGATGGCCTGTTTGACTGATGTGGATTGGTCTGTGTTCAGATTCAAAGTCGCTAAAGAAACCTGATGCTAACAGAATTTCTGAAATGTACTCGTGCTCTGGATTTATGCTACCAAGCGAAGATTCTTTTTCGGTAGACAGCATCTTTATAAAATTGTTAGTTATGAAGCGGATGCTCTCTGGTTGTTTATGATTCATCGCAGAGTTGAGACTGTAGTCTGCATCTCTGTACATGTTATTTGCATCTGCTTGATTCCACTCGTTATCATCTGTACCAGAGAAGTAAATGTGAGTATATAAGATACATTGACTTTGAAAGAATTTACGGTTGTCATGTTATTTCTTTGAAAGAATTTCAAATTTGGTTAATAATAAGCGTCTTCTCTTATTTTTCCTATCAATTAAGCATGCTTATAAGTGTAATCTGGAGTATGGAATGGTAAACAGGTCTTGGATTCTCACCTTTGAAGACAATTGATTTCTTCTTGATTGGGGATGCCAAATCATCAGCATAGAATGTTGCATCCAGAACAGAAACAGGACTTGGTTGTTCTGTGGAAGGTAAGGTAAGTTCCGGAATCGATCTGTCTTTCACCAATGTTCCTACTGGTTTCTGAACAAGAGAAAAACAAACATGTCAAGGAAATGCGACGACGATGAAGGCAAGATTAAGAGGCAAAACCACAGAAAAGAAGGCATACTTGTCTCTGATAAGATTGATGGATATTGCCATTGATCTTATTAGATCGATCTCTACTTGACACTTCATCATACTGCGAGGCCAAGCTGGTGGTTTCAGATTGCAGAGACATGGAATCTGTTTGTTGACTCAAATCACTTGACTCCTCATCAGGCAGCTGGAACTTTGTCGGTCTCGGTCTAGGTTTTCTCCTAGGAGAATCTGATTCCATTGGCTGTCTCCTTCTGCCTCTGATCGAATCTGATGGCACAGAACGAGTTTGCTTCTCCAACCCAAGCTTTTTCTGTGGTTGTCGTGTATTGAAGGTCACCGAGCTGTTATCTGAGTTGGTACTCTGTCTAGTACTGGAGTGAGACCCCTGAGTCAACCTTGCTACACCGTTCTTATCCATTAGTCTAGAGGGCAAACTGGGTTGGTCCCTGAGATCGTTGGATCTTAGACTTGATTCCTTTGAAGTTCGTTTTCCAATTGAACTCTCAGTTGCATTTTCTGATGGAACTCTATTGCCAGTAGCTCTCTGCGCAAGTTTACCCGGTTTCATGATCACAATTGGAGATTTCAAACTCTTTGCTGAGTCTGTACCCTTGGTAATGCCCGAAATTGTGTTGTTGGTAAGGTTCTGAGTTCCTAAAGTCTCTGCTTCATTTCTGGAATCTAGCATCTCTTTGGTCTTCTGCATAGCCTCGAGAATTTGCTTAAGAGCTCTGAGATCTTTGCCCGACTTTCTGAACTCGAGCTGAGCCAGCCTTTTCTCTATCTCACCATACACAGAGAGATTCGTGTTAGGGGATTTTGGCTGCCTCCATGGCGCAAGCTCTATTGGAAATTTTGAAATGAGGACCGACTTCTTGATCGAACCGTTTCTCGGCTGCGGAGGCGGTGGTTCATTGTGAACCCGAGTTTGCTTGTTCTCTTGGTTTGTTCTGGAGTTGCCAAGGGAGGGACTGTTGTCTGCATCTGGAAACACTTCGAGTCCCATCAGCTTTGCCACCACATTAGACAACCTTGTCCGGCTTTCGGGTTCTTTCTGTTGGTCAATGGAACTGGTTGACTTTGCGCCACTCAACAGATTATCAGATTTCCTGTCATTGTTGGATCCCCTCATTGACCCTGCTCTGCTGTCCAATGATAGTCTCGGGAGCTCTTTGAGCTTTGTAGCAGATTTCAAATTGTCCCTTGACTCCCGTTCATCGCACGA
>CAOJBJ010702109.1:0-16378 GCA_948291685.1 Euphorbia celastroides
AAAGAATACAACATTTGTATGAAGACTCAACTAAGCAACTTTTTTTTCGATAGAGAAAGAGTGAAAAACCGAAAACTAGGCAACAATAAACCTAGGGAAGAACACGCAACTTTGAGATTGTTATATACATCATAAGCTTAACTTGAAAATTCGATAATCTTTTAATTCTACTGGTTCGAACTAGATTATGTTTGCTGATAATTCCATACATATATTGCATAGCCATTAGCATATTTTCCCATTTATGTCTTGACAAAAAGGCTCAATATTTTGATAATATTATTTTTGAAAACATATACAATTAATGTGGTGCATGCAAATTGAAGACTCAACTAAGCAACTTTTTTTTCGATAGACAAAGAGTGAAAAACTGAAAACTAGGCAACAATAAGCCAAGGGAAGAACACGCAACTTTGAGATTTTTATATAAATCATAAGCTTAACATAAAAATTCAATAATTTTTTAAAATAGATTATGTTTACTTATAATTCCATACATACATTGCATAACCATAGCATTTTTTCCATTTATGTCTTGACAAGAAGGCTCAATATTTTGATAATATTATTTTTGAAAACATATACAATTAATGTGGTGAATGCAAGTATGCAACCTATAATGATACAATTTATGTAGCCCCGATAGGTTTTTAATGGTTTAGACTACAAGTAACTTATCAAACTTTCTTTGTTCGTTTTGTGTTTATATTTATGCTATTCAAGCTATATCCACTAAATTACATTTTTTATTATCTGAAAACATAGTTTTACATGTATCCGTTGGAGATGCTATTGTTTAATTAAAAGTACAATTTTAGTATGAATTAATATTTAATCTTTAGTCATTTTCATTCGAAGTTGTGTAGATACCACTAAAAATTCAGTAAGTTGCATAAATTTTGATCGTAGACTCCAACATTTCAATATAAAGCCCAATTGCATTTCCCATTAAGGAGAGATCAACTCGAATTACAATTTTATACAGTCAAACAACTTCAACGATTCAAAGCTAGGTAGCTAACAGGAAAAAAAACATTACGTGAGAAAAACGATATTTTTAGAAGATGAAGTACCAAATTAGCAAATACCGTATAAAACAAGACCCCTTTAGCAAAACGAAAGAACAACTCTTTTCTTCTTCTACAGGTTAGATTTGTACCAAATAAAAACCTCCTTGGACTGGAAATTGATTGCTCGCTCTGCTACTCCGCTGCTCAACTTTAACAAGGTAAGATCTTTTCTGTGTTTTACACTGTCGATTTGGACGAGATTTAATTTTGCATTATCTAATTTTGCTTTCAATTTCGTTTATAGTTTTCAAATTCTTAAAGGATGTCTAAATCATCGTTAGATGTTCCTGCAAAGGGTGGATTCAACTTTGATCTTTGCCGTCGAAATGATATGCTAGGGAAGAAGGGCGTTAATCCTCCGTCCTACAGGAAAACCGGAACTACCATTGTTGGCATAGTTTTCCAGGTACATTCGAATTATTAATCGGCGATTTTGTAAGGTCGCACATTCTTACAATGTTGGAAGTTAGAACCCTAATTCACTGTGAGGGTAATGTTCATATACATTTGTCCTTAGTTGTAGGATTATGTTCTTTGCTGGCTATTTCCTGTATTACCTGTTTGACTAGTTCTTGTGATTGAAAACTGTTCCATTTCTATATAGGGATGAAGAAATCTAGATCCTGAGTGTAGCATTGATGTTACTAGAAACCAAGTGTATGAGCTTTCGTCGCTAGATTGAACTATGCTGTGTTGTTAATGTGAATTTGGTTTTAATCAATTTGATTACAGCTATACGTTCTCAACTATAGGCTTATCTTTTTTCTTTAGGATGGTGTCATACTCGGGGCGGACACTCGAGCAACAGAAGGACCCATTGTGTGTGATAAGAATTGCGAAAAAATCCATTACATGGCGCCTAACATATATTGTTGTGGGGCAGGAACAGCTGCTGATACTGAGGCGGTTACAGGTTTTTTTCAGTTTGTTGGAAATACAGCTGTAGTGTACTTGGTGGTCTTTCATTTGCCTTCAGTTTCACTATGTTTGTTTGTTTGTTTTTATGCTTGTAGACATGGTCAGCTCACAGCTGCAGTTGCATCGCTACCATACAGGCCGAGAGTCCAGGGTTGTTACTGCATTGACACTTCTTAAGAAGCATCTTTTCAAGTAGAGAGTTCTTGGCTAAACTTCTTGTGGTTGTTGATTGATTTATTGTCAATTGATAAACATGTATATTGATTGCTCAATGTTTGTCTAGCTACCAAGGTTATGTCCAAGCTGCTTTGGTTCTTGGCGGTGTTGATTGTACTGGCCCTCATTTACACACAGTGAGTTTTGTCTTGTTTTTATGAAGGGCCCTTTGACTCCTAAAGCTACTTTCAGCTAAAAAAGTTGCCTAATGGCTTGTATGTGATGGTTTATTTTGTAGATCTATCCTCATGGATCAACTGACACATTGCCATTTGCCACAATGGGCTCTGGTTCTCTTGCTGCAATGGCTATTTTTGAGTCAAAATACAGGGAAGGCATGAATGTAAGTTTCTAATATGTTTTTTGATTTAGATCTGTGGTTTTTATATGGCACAAATAAATCATGTTGGAGAGTTTTCTTTATCCCCTCTATTGAAGTTCTAGGTCTTAAATTTCTCTTGACAGAGGGATGAAGGCGTAAAGCTTGTTACTGAAGCAATATGCTCTGGTGTATTCAATGATCTGGGAAGTGGAAGCAATGTCGATGTTTGTGTAATAACAAAGGTATGTCCCAATGTTGTTTTGGCCTGTTCCTTTTATATAAAGCCGCATCCCAATCACATATTGATAGAAGTCATCTGCTCAATTTTGTAATTTGGACAGGGACACAAGGAATATTTGAGGAACCACTTATCACCAAATCCACGTACTTATATCAGTGAAAGAGGCTATACTTTTCCGAAGAAGATAGGTAAGTTTTGTGGCTTTGCCTTTTCATGTCATTTCATCTGAGTCTCCTACTAAACTCTACTTTCATTCATTGTTCTCCCTGTCTTGAAGTATCTAGGGCACAGTTAAGACGGTAGCCTAAGTTGAGTGTGCTGCTAGAATATAATTTTCATTAAATCACTGCGCTTTTATTAGTTCTTGTACTGAGTATCATAATTGTTAGGCCTAATGTGTAGAAATGCTTGTGTACATTTGGCCTAATATAGAAAATGCTCCTGAAGTTGTACCAAAGATCCAATTGGGCGCAGACTCTTCTATACTTGCCTTTTTTTAAAGACAAATTATTATACCTCTTCATGCTGAAGTGAATACTGTGCTGGAAAAAAAGCGGATCACATGAAATCTTATATAGATGTATTTAGCTGCATGTTTTTTTCTACATCATCAAACCAAACTATTAAAGCTTATTGCGATCGTTAGTTCTTCTATCTCTAATCTCTATTCATTAAGAAATTTCTCATTGGTTTTTCATTGTGGTTCAACAGCTCACAATGAATCTCTTACGTCCCACCAAAACCCAAGGAGCTTAAGCAACATTTGATTGATAGATCCTTGATTGGTTCATTCTCTTTTATTTGTAAGGTTATTTTCAATGTGGTTGTTCATGAAATCAGACGTGGTTCATTTTGACTCCAACTTTGATTTTTGTGCACACGATGAGGATTTGTTTTTTCCCAATTAGATTGCTCTCTCTTTGAAGGTCATTTCAATTTTCAACATTATTATTAGCTTTTCCCGTCAAACCACTGGCTTGTCAAATATCACTGATATTTATGTAGAAACTAGAGCTCAAGAGTATGATAATATCAGTTTCTAAATGTTGAGGTGTTAGATTAGTCATGTTTGAAAAGATCCGGTCTTCTGTATCATTTCCAAGGGGTTTGTATGTGCAAGGCCTATATTCACTTTTGATCTACGAAGGCAAGGTGAAGCCTTTGAGGGCATTGGATATTAGTTCCAGCAAAATTCCTATCTTTCTTGCTCTTCTTTTCCACCTATTATCTTTAGAGGTTCTTTTGGCTTTCTTGATTTTAAGACTTCAAGAGTCAAGATAAAGTAGCTGTTTATGCAATTATTCCATCCCTAGCAGTTCAACTGCTTGTTCTGTAATATTAATGTGCTAGCTCTAAGATGTGTTCTAAATTGGTTTCAAGTTCTAGCAGCGTTACAGGATCACTCGTTCTTAGTTTTAGACTTGTTCAATCTGAAAGCGAGATATCATCATTCCCATTTAATGAAATGTAAGCTTCGGTTGTTGATGATTCAACTTCAATTTGCAGAGGTTCTGATGACGAAGATTACTCCATTGAAGGAGAAGGATGGAGCGACAGAAGCAGGTGATGCAATGGAAGAATGAAGAACCATTAAAGCCCTTTGGCAGTGAAGAATCATTATCCTTCAATAGTTAAACAAGTATAACTTTCCTGGAAAAATTTGGTATAACTCAAAACTGTTTTTTTTTTGTCAGTTACTTGTGATTTTGACCAATGGATTGTAGATTATGAATTACAGTTTCCTAGTCTTGGTATGATATTGAAAACTCCATCTTGAATTGAAATGCATCTTTGCTATGAGTTATGTGATTTTATGTGTTTGTTTTAGAAGTCATCCATCATCATCATCAACATATTTAGAAAGCTACTAAATAATTACATAGCTAACAATTAATTTTATAAGGAATTATTTAGTAGAATCAGTTTATGAATTATTGATTATTTACCATGAAAAAAAAGTAATTGAATTATCGAAACTTTGAATAAGTAGATAATGGACTATTATTGACTTGTTTTTTCACTGAAAAATACGATCTATTACATCAAATTGAAGGAAATTAGAGCTTTGGTTAAATGTAGATGAGCATGAAATTAAGTTTTCCTACTTCTCGAAATATATGTTTTCTTAATTTAGAATTTTGCAGCATGATTCATGTACTCAATAATATATACAACTTTAAAACTAAAAATAATTGTAGAATAAAAAAGGAAAATCACAATTTATGGAAATTCAGTTTACTTTCCTAGTCTTCTCTATGTATAGGTGTTTTCAACTGATAGATTAAATTATGTGGATGTAATTAAAACATGTGGTTATGTACAAATGACTTTTTCCAGGAAAAGTATAATAATTGTAGTTCTTTTTTCTTTTGACGATTGTAATAATTGTAGCTTTTGTAATAACTAATGAGTGTGTGTGTATATATAAACTATAACAAGAAGAAAATACACTCAAAGGAAAATCACAATTACTAAAATCATATAAATCCAATGTAATTGAGGTTTCTTTGTAGCAATTTTGATATAATTTGACATAATTTCTTTCAAAGGAAGTCGCACAATTTCTCTAATTCACTTCAATACGAATGTAGTCCGAATTTATAACTTTTAAATATTATAAATTCGTGTTTAACAGTTAGGTCTTGTTCTCTTCAACTTCTAAAACCTGAACTGAACTGAACTTAATTTGTTTATATTAGTTTTTCAATTAAAATTAATGGATCTGACCTGAACTGAACTAAACCAAATTGAAGGTTAAGAAATCAGGGTGTTAGTCGAATATATAAGTCCCATAATTTGTTGGTAACTAAACTCTGGTGTGTAATAAACTACTCATTCTGTTTCTTTTTAATTGGCCTTTTAGAGATTGTTTCTAAAATTAAAAAACATTAATTAGGTATATAAGTTTACTCATTTACTCTTATTTGATATTTTAAATAGTAAGATTATAATTAATGTTTAGAATTTGGTCCAATTAAATACTATGGATAAAATTGAAATAAGTAAATAAATATATATCTTAAAAGGTAAGAAGGACAATTAAAAAAAAACAATGAACATTGACTAAAAGACCAATTAAAAGGAACGGGGAAGTATAATTTAAGAGAAATATTTTTTAATATAGATCTATGAACAATCCAACACCAAATTTAGATTGATTTATTCCTTATAAAAAATAGATTTTGATAATAAAAAGAAAAGCAAAAGCGTAGATTAGTGAATAATTAAGAATAAGATTAGAGTAAATAATTTTAACCTCCCCAAGTTTTGCACAAAAGAACTACTACATCCCTATGTTTTGTAAAATAACTTATACATTCCTATATTTTATTTCATCAAACTAAAACCTCCTTCCTAATAAGACATATTTATTTTTTACAAAATTGCCCTTATGTCTATTATTTATTCATTTAGCTTTTCCTATAAAATCTATTTATTTACCTTATTTACGTAATATACTCATATTTTTCTCTCCACTTAAATTGTTAAATTATATATTTTTAAATTAAAAAATTAGCCAATAATGAAAGTTTTTTATATAAATATAAGGTCAAACTAGAAATATTATTAAACATCAATATAAATCTACCTTCATTTATTTATCTTACTCGAAATACTGTGAAAATTATTTGAGATTTATTGTTTTCATATTAAGAAAATAACTAATACTCAATACATATTTAAACACTTCTACATAGTTTAGGTTAATTTCTTAACTTTTATTGCAACTGATTTAATTTGGATTAGACACTCACTAAACCGAACTCGATTGTTTTAATTTTTGAAAAAGTTCTAATAAAAATAAGTCTATTTTCTTTAACTTTTTCAATTTAAACACTATATATATATATATATATAATTGTAACTTTAACTGTTACCATTTTTTAGTTTTTACATAATTTAGTTGGGACCGTATGTGTGTGTATACTATATAGACACACCCTGCCTTTTGCCGCTATACCCCTAACCTAAACTTATGGAACTTCTCTCTGATTTTATATTCAATACTTGAATTGATTTGCAATGTATTTTGCGAATTCTTCCCATGATTTTGATTGTTCAAAGTTAAATTCATAATATATATATATATATATATATATAAATTCACAGTATAATATAAACAAATAATTAAGTATATTTATAAAGTGACTATAATTCAGCATATATGTACGTCTACTATTGATTAATCTTTTAATTTAAAAAATATATAATTTAATAATTTAAGTGAAAAGAATAATATGAGTATATTATATAGATAAGGTAAATAAATAGATTTTATAGAAAAAGCTAAATGAATAAATAATAGACACAAGATTAATTTTGTAAAAAATTAATATGCATTACAAGAAAGGAGGTTATAGTTTGATGAAAATAAAATATAGATAAATATAAATAATTTTACAATACATAAAGAGATAGTAATTTTTTTTTTTTAAATTTGAAAAGTTAAAATTATTTACTCATAACATTAATAGAAAAGAGAATCAAAATCCTTCCAACAATACGACATCCATTGTCGGTGATTTATATACGTCACCGTTATCTTTCTTCTTTATCGAATCCTTCTCATCGTCGATTCGAAAACTCCGAATTTTCCCGGCCATAAATTTCGTCTTCAATTTCTTTGAACGACTCGTCTCTTTCAATTCCCGATTTCTCACATGTCTTACGATTATCTTTTCAAGTACATCATCATCGGAGATACAGGTACCAACCGTTTCAATTTTTTTTTTTTTGATTTTGGCTGCCTATTGAGGTTTTGATTCGAGTTTATTGCGGTTTTAGGCGTGGGGAAATCATGCCTGCTCTTGCAATTCACGGACAAGAGGTTTCAGCCGGTTCACGATCTCACTATCGGCGTTGAGTTCGGTGCTCGGATGGTCACCATCGATGGCCGGCCTATTAAGCTTCAGATTTGGGATACTGTATGCTAACTATCCCTTTCTCTTCCCTAATTGTAATTCTGTTATTGTTAAATGCATTTAACTTGAATGGTTATTGGAAAACTGAATTGATTTTAGGGGATTGCGTTTAATTTTGTTCATATCACCTGCTTAGATTACATTTATTTATGCGCAGAATATGTGTTTGTTCCTCTCTTTGCCTGGTAGATGCTAAACCTTAATCCGTTTTCGGTTTTCTCTCTTTTGGTGTGCCAGGAAACCCCTAGAAACTAAAGTTTCCCTTTCTCGTTTTCCCGAAAGAAACCTGAACTCTTTATATTTTGCTTTCCCCGGGGTGTGTTTTCCTTTTGGCTGTGGTTTCCTTTCCTGTGAGATACTTTTTGGCTTTTGTGACTTTGTTTTCTCGTTGTGGGTGTATAGTAGTTATAGTTCTCTACAATTTATATGACCCTTTAAGAAACTAACTGGAGTGCATATGTAACGTGTACTCGTTTTGTTGCATATTTGAATTGAGCTACATAACCACCCGCTGATGCGGTGCTAGATGATGCTATTGCACTTTGATGTTTTAGTGGATGGCTTTTGTTCTCATGGAACTCCATGAACTTATTGCAGGCTGGTCAAGAATCCTTTAGATCCATCACTAGATCATATTACAGAGGAGCAGCCGGAGCCCTTTTGGTTTATGACATTACAAGGTAAGTATAAACTACATGAGTCGAAATATCCCAGTGGTCAAACATGTATCTCATGACTTGGTTGCGTTATATTCCCTTATTCTGTTTTGGAACACAGTCTGTTATAACTATGTTCTGATGTTGTAAACTTGTTTTTGTCAACTGAACATGGGATGCCATGTAGGAGGGAGACATTTAATCACTTAACAACATGGCTAGAGGATGCTCGGCAACATGCAAATTCCAACATGACAATCATGCTTGTGGGGAACAAATGTGATCTTGCTCACCGTAGGGCTGTCAGCAAAGAGGAAGGCGAACAATTCGCCAAAGAAAACGGACTTCTGTTCTTGGAGGCCTCTGCAAGAACAGCTCAAAATGTCGAGGAGGTAATGCATTCTAACTGTCTTGATTCATACTCATCAGAAATTTCTTAAATCATGTTGACAAGTGATCTTTCTGTATTAGGCTTTCATACAGACTGCAGGAAAGATACTGCAAAACATCCAAGATGGCGTTTTCGATGTATCTAGTGAGGTGATTAAAATATTTCATAATACTTTGTATCAAGAACTGATGATTTTTTTCGTTATAAAAAGTTGGCTGAATACATCATAAGCCTCTTGAGCCTGGCACAAACAGCCTAATGCTCCCTGAGCTTGAAAAAGTCCCCTCCCCCTCAACCTGCATAAGTGTACTAGTTTGCCCCTAAATTTAGGAAATGCACCGGTTTACCCCCCCCGCCCCCCCTAAATGGCATGTGTTAGCTTCTGGTTGGCTGGACTTTTCAAAGATGTCTTTTTCTCTCTCCAACTGGATTTTGACACGCAACATTTAGTGGGTAAACAGGTCCGTTTTTAAAAGTTGCAGGGGCAAACCGGTACATTTTTGCGAGTTGAGGGGGTTGAGAGTACATGGGGAAGTAGGCTTTTTATGCCAAGTTTAGGGGACTAGTGTTATATTTGGCCTAAAAAGTGGATCCATGTTAACTATAAGTATGGTTATGGTTGCAGTCTTCAGGCATTAAGCTCGGTTATGGACGGTCCCAGGGTCCAGCAGGCTCGAGAGATGGCACTGTCACGCAAGCAGGCGGTTGTTGCAGCTGATCGGAACATAGTTGAGCATTGTACTTCCGATCCTCTTGTGAAATTTCATTCAACTTTACCCCTATCTTTGAGATGAATGAAAATATGTGTTCGTTATTCTATGAGACTGGTTTAGCATTTAATGTACAGTTACATCATATGTTGTTCAATATACTGAATCAAAATTAATTATTAGGCACTCGAGTCTTCTTGCGAATTTTATTACTGAAGAATATTAGCAATATTGTTAGTTGATAAAGTAATCAAATTCTAGCAAATTTCTTAGCTACACACGATTGGTGAAAGAGAAACATAATCTGTTGTTGTTAACAAGATGAAGAATTTCACTTAAAACCACCAAGTACTTGACATAAACAAAGTAAATGTCATTGTACCCAAACATGAACTATAATGGCAGAAATTGGCTAGGAAATTGATAATAATTTGGAACAATAATATCGAACAGACTAAAATCTATTTATAATGTGGATCCCAAACAAGGAATATCAACAATATAAATATCAATTTTATGACAAATTAATTATATAGTTGTATTCACTATTCAGTGTCCAGTGCTTTCATGGAGATAGGACACTTCAATTGGCTCGTTAGATGATTTCTGATTAGTCAAAAACTCCAACATTCTCCTTAAACAATTATGTAATCTGCTCTTATAAAAACATTAATCAACCTTCTAATGGCTTCCACGCGCCTTCTCGTAATGGAATGAATTCCAAAATTAGAAAAAGTAAGTACGTACTAGGCCAACAGCCAAAACCAGCTGGTATCTCTCTTTATCGAATAGGACACGTGTCAATGACCGATTCGCTAAAATAAATCACAACCAATCAATTCATCACATTCACCTGTACCTCACTACACTGGATACGTACCTGCGGCTCTTCTTCTTCTATTACCCAAATCTTGCTCGTTTGTGTCCCGCGAAAATCTTATCACTCGCCTGAATCCGGAATCTTCTCCTCTCGCCGGAGATTCTTCTATTTCCGGCCGTTTTTGTTGATCCAGGCGGTGTTTCTACTTCTAATTGGAAAAATGAAGCAAAAGCCCGATCGCATTTCCACTTCTAAGCTCACTACCTACGCTCTTATCGGACTCATCTCGCTTCTCGGTTTGGTTTGCTTTTACTACGGCTCCATCGTTGCTCCCGGAATTTCCAGATCTGAACGATTCTTCGACGGCGCCGACCCCGTTCATTCCGGCTTTTCCCGTTCTACCGCCCTTGATCTTGAGGACCTGGTGGTGGACACTGTTCCACAGAGCTTTCCTGTATGTTGCGGTTCTTATGATATTGAATCTTGATTACTATTGCGGTTTTGTTTCTACTTTCGTGTTTGAGTGTGTTTAATTTGGTGATGGATTCTGCAGATCTGTGATATGAAACACTCGGAGCTGATTCCTTGTTTGGATAGAAATCTAATTTATCAATTGAAGTTGAAGCCTAATCTGACTTTGATGGAGCATTATGAGCGGCATTGTCCTCATCCTGAGCGTCGTTACAATTGCCTGATTCCTCCGCCGAAAGGCTACAAGGTTAGTGTATGCGTGCTCTTGGGATTGTGACTGTTTGTTTTAGTTTGATTTCAGTTAGTTTTGATTCCGACAGCCTATCTTTTTAGAATTCCAGATTCCTATAAGATGGCCTGATAGTAGAGATGAAGTTTGGAAGGCGAATATACCTCATACTCACCTTGCCAAAGAAAAGTCGGATCAGAACTGGATGGTTGTGAATGGAGATAAGATCAATTTTCCTGGTGGAGGGACTCATTTTCACTATGGGGCTGATAAGTACATTGCTTCTCTTGCTAGGGTAATTGTGAAAATGACAATTTCTTATTTCTCTTTCTCATTTGTCTACTGCTTTGAGCCTCTTTTACTGTTTTTGGTTTGTTACAAAGAAAAAAAATCTGTATAAGTATGGTGAAGATATTGATGCTGAAAACGTGTTCTAATTTTAATTATAAATAGTCCAGCTAGCTGCCAGTCAGATCTTGTGTTATGTTGACTCATTCTTACCAAGCTGATACTTAGCATTATTTATATAGATGCTAAAATTCCCAAATGATAAGCTTCACAATGGTGGACATATCCGGAATGTTCTTGATGTTGGTTGTGGAGTTGCCAGTTTCGGAGCCTATCTTCTTGCTCATGACATAGTTGCTATGTCTCTTGCTCCAAATGATGTGCACGAGAATCAAATACAATTTGCACTGGAAAGAGGGATTCCCTCAACTCTTGGTGTCTTGGGAACAAAAAGACTTCCTTTTCCTAGCAGATCATTTGAATTGGCTCATTGTTCAAGGTGTAGGATCGATTGGCTCCAGAGAGATGGAATTCTCTTATTAGAACTTGATAGATTACTAAGACCAGGTGGATATTTTGCATACTCATCTCCTGAAGCTTATGCACATGATCCAGAAAACAGAAAAATATGGACAGCTATGAGTGACCTTCTGAAAAGAATGTGTTGGAGGGTTGCTGCAAAGAAAGGCCAGACAGTAATATGGGAAAAGCCCCTAAGTAACAGCTGTTACTTGAAAAGAGAACCAGGGACTCAACCTCTTCTGTGCAGTTCTGATGATGACCCTGATGCAACTTGGAATGTTGACATGAAGACATGCATCTCTCCATACAGTGAAAGTAAGCTTTGCTTGTTACTGACAAATTCTTATTTCAATGGTGCTATTGTTCTTTTGCTGTTTTCCTAGTTTGGCATTTCTGAACTATAAGCTTAATCACAGTGATGGACAAGGAAAAAGGGAGCGGATTAGTCTTTTGGCCTCGGCGACTTATTGCAGCACCTCCCCGCTTAAGAGAAATTGGCATCAGTCCTGAAGAGTTCCAAGAAGACACTGTATGTTTCTCTATTTTGACTTGGGAATTTAGTTACATATCTGGTTCTAATCCCAGCCGAACCCTTTAGCAGTTTTATATTGTTTGTTGATATAGCACTAATAAGAATCATGCGATGCAGAAAGTATGGCAATCTAGGGTGAGCGAGTATTGGAAGCATATGAAATCTGTTGTGAGGAGTTACTTCAGAAATGTCATGGATATGAACTCCAACCTGGGGGGTTTTGCAGCTGCTCTTAGAGATACTGATGTTTGGGTAATGAATGTTGCTCCTGCAAACCAATCTGCCAGATTGAAGATCATTTATGACCGTGGCTTGATTGGAACAGTTCATGACTGGTATGTTTGTACTTCTACACCCCTCAACTTTCATGCATATCCCCTTTTGTTTCAGACTTGGGGCCTAACTATCTTGTTTATCCTGAATTTACCCCGACTTTTTTTTATCACAGTAGATTTGCATCCCTAATGTACACGATGGAATTCACTCTTAATTTATCCATTAGCGATCCATGAGCTAAGATAGTCTATTTCTTTCTCAATGTTTAATATGGATAAATTTTTATCTTGATAGATGAAAAGTACAGAATTGATGTCTCACAGCATTGAATTTACAACCAGTTTTGATGTCTCGCTGATGTTCTCATTTGTACATACTCTGTGTTTGAATATGTTTTAATGTTATCGTTTGATGATTTCAATAGGTGTGAGGCATTCTCGACATACCCACGAACTTATGATCTACTTCATGCGTGGAAAGTGTTTTCTGAAATTGAGGAGCGTGGTTGTAGTATGGAGGATCTTCTGCTCGAAATGGATAGGATATTAAGACCACAGGGATTTGTCATCATAAGAGACAAAGCTTCCATCATCAACTATATCCACAAGCTTGCACCTGCTTTGAAATGGGATCATTGGTTGATAGAAGTTGAACCCAGTAATGATGCTCTCTCCTTAATCGAAGAACGAGTTTTGATCATGAGAAAAAAGTTGTGGAGTGCACGTTAGAGATTTTGGATTGCCCTAAGGTAAATATTTTTGTCTTATATTGTTATCTTTTTCCTTGCCAGATTTGAAGTTCACATGATAAATTACTTTGTTCAATTGCATTTCACATTTTGTTTATACACTGAATATCAAACTGACTTTTTGGGCATGTTTTGAGTTCGATGTCGGGATTAAGAGCTATATTTTGTATACATAGCAAAGTGTTGAGCAATCATGAATACTGCTATAGTAATATCAACTTTTATGCATCTGTACAAATTGATCTTCTGCATTCTCATATTGATTACATGTTCTACTATTATTAATAACTTTGAAGGCTTGGATTTGCAGTTTTGGAGCTGGATTTCACCCGATGTATTCAGACGCATTGAATTGTACTCTTGTGATTTCGAGGGCAGAAACCTGTTGCTGTGGAGTTTGGACTGTAGCCTAAATGCGTACATTTTTTTTCATCTAGCTATTCACTATATACAGATTAGAAGACCATATTTTGGGGAAGAGAAGAAGTATACATCGTAGCAAACTATAGAACTGGCATTGCACTGCCTAACATTCGCATAGATACTATTTTCTTCGGATGTTAGAGACGGGGTAACATTATTACGTTGATTTGCTTTGGTGAGGGCTCTAATTGATGTACTACATCCTTGTTTAATCATTCAACATTCTTTTTATGTAACACTCCGACTTGTGCTTACTATTTATCAACAATTACATTAGTCTTGCATGTTATTTACCAATGAACAAAATGGCGAGAGACCCGAAATGAGAAACCTTGAATTGGAACCCTCATCCTCGTTGACACCCTAATTCCAGATTTTGGCAGAGAAAATGATCAGAGTTGAATTTTCAAACAAGCTAATTCCCAAATTGGAGGAACTACGCATTCAATGAAGTGAACTAGGATAACATGTCATCAGCATAAGTGAAAAATCAAGAGAAATAGAAGCCGGAAGCCTAGAATACATCAATTCACTCTGCAATAGCGCCATTTTATCTCAAACCAGTACATGTAACTTACGCAAGTAAGAACCTTAACATCAAAATCAGAAGTTAGATTGTGTTTCCAATTTGGACTGAAAAGTCTACATGCTACAAAGAACAAAACAGAACAAATTACTGCTAATTACAAAATTTCAGAAAGAAATCAATCAAAAGCAAACTATTATCTGAGATCTAACGTTCACAAATAACGTCCTTCGCAAATGGTCCATTCGAAATTTTGCCTGTAAAATTGACTTCTTTAATAGGATACATAAATAAGCTTCTACCATATTCAAGATTTAGGATTCGTTTTGCTCTTCTTCTTCTTCTTTTTAGATACAGAGCTGCAAGGTCCCATTTCAGTGGATTTTCTTTTCGTACTGTGAAACAAAACAGCACACATTAAAGAGTTCATTCTAAACACACAACCGATATACAGTGGATATATTCTGAAACATTGCAGAAAACAAAATAAATAACAAAGTAATATACCGCTTTGAGAGGTCTTCTGATCCATTTTCCTCAGCAATGCCTCCTGCAGCAACAACTGTATCAATACATAATTTGCACTCAGCAACTCTAGAATCTCTTGACTATACTTGATTCTCAATGGTTCAGCTCAATGATAAATTAACCAACAAACATAATCTTTTTACCGTTGCATCACAAAAATTCAGCATAATTCGCATTCTAGAATGAGAACCCGTATTTCTTAAAGAGGAAACTAAGCTATGAACAGGTTTCACCATAGAAAACTAGGATGGACTGCTCTTAGAACTGCTGAAGACATAACTGATCACACAAAAAAAAGTGCAACTTGTGCATAGTATCAAATTGAATAATCTGTGTTTCAAGTAATCATAGTAATCCTTTAATTATTCAGCGAAGCTGTGAAGGCAAATCATTTATATTGTTTGCAATTTCTCATTTACATTTAACAGCAAGCTTGAAAGTAGCAAACCTGCTTGATTTTCTTCCTCATTTTCCTCTCCTGAATCTTCATCAGAGCCCCACCGATCACCTCCATCATCGAAGTCCCACCGCTCTCCAACATGTGGCATCCAGAACTCAACTTCTTCAGCACCTGAATCACCTTCCTTATCAGAACAATTCTTTCCATCAGAAATCATTTCCTCAGCTGAGTTCTCATCCTTCTGCTTCTTTTTATTCTTCTCCTTCTTCTTCTCATCCTCTTTAGCATCCCTAGCCAATTTAGCTTCCTCCACTTTTTCATCAAAATTCCCCGTTTCCTTTTGCTCTACACACCACAGTTTCCATCAATTTCATGCATTTCCATTCAAAAAAGAAAAAAGAAAAAATAAGGAACAAACCTAATTTATTGAGGAAGCGTTTGCCATTGATGTGCTTCCAAATGTGCTCCTCAGACTTATTAACAACATCCCCCGTTAGCTTACACACCAATTTTGAACTGAAACAAAAAGCAACAAAGTTCAATCTCATCACAACCAAAACAATCACTTAACTTCAGTATTCAAATTCAATCGGAAAAACAAATTAAACGGAAGTGAAATTACGGGGAAGAAGGGTCCTGTTTGAACATATTGAGAGGCGGCTTGTTATTGGACAAAGCGAAGTCGATGAGGCCCAAACGGCAGCGTTTGCTGCGAGAGTAGGAGTCTTTGTCCTTGGATAGCAATTCATGGCCAGTTTCAACGCACTTGAACCTGCCATTTTCGAGCTGTGTGAAGGTCGGGGATCCAAGTAAGTTGTTGCCTTCTTTCCCCTCATTTTCTTCCGCCATCGCCATTGTTTTTTAGCTTACTTCTCTGTTTCGCCCTTCAGCAGGGAGAAGACGGAATAGTCTCTGCTCTTCTTGACTTCAAAACGACGTAGTTTCTTGTTAGGGTTTTTCTTCTCTTACGTTTTACAAAAATGAGAAAAACAATATTTATACGATTTTCCTTTTATATTCCTAGAAACGTTCAAACTAGATTTCGGTAGTGTTACATATTGTAAATAGTTAAATTGGTACTCATAAAAAAGGAGTTTAAGATGTGTTTGTTTTATTTTACTCATAAATGATGAATGTCTTATTTCTCTTCTATTTGTAAATTATGTGGC
>CAOJBJ010702949.1:0-18545 GCA_948291685.1 Euphorbia celastroides
ATGAAACATGGAATAGCTACCCAAGTTCGTTAACAAATTATTGAAAAATTCATCATCGATAAACTAATTTCCTCCCGTTTTGTAATCTGTTAACTGCAGAAAAGATGTACAAATCAGCTAATGGAAGACTACAGCATTGCAATCCTGTCTCGCTCCAATCCTATGGGCTACCAAATAGAGCGATAGTAAACAACAATCTTGATTCGCAGCGTAGTTAAAATCTTGAACTATCGTATTGAATGCATTCCAATCAACGAGTAAAGTTCAATCAAATCAGCAATTAAGAAAAATCACACTCAATTACTAAAAGATAGTAGAATTCCTCAGTATGCCCCAATCCCAAATGAACCAAAAAAATTCACAAATACGATCTTCTTTCAGTTTCCCGCTACTCTTATGCAACCAATCAAAACACAAGTTTCTCCAATTAGTCAGCAAGAAGCTGCATTAACAATTCTTGCAGCTTCTTTTCAAGATTCAATTCAAGAAGAAGAAGAATAGCAATGAAATTGAAATGACGAACAGCTGAAAGAATCCAATCAAGTAAACAGTAGAGTCAAAAGAGGTCAGTAAAAGCACTTACGTTTGATCTTTTTAGTAAGAAACTGAAGATCTATTTCCTCGTTACAGAGAAGCTGCAGAGGCCAGAGAGTTTGTTAGTTTGCTAATGCTTTTTTCTGCTTTTTGTTAATAATGGGAGAAAGATGTCTGAAGTGTGAGTTTTGCTGAAGAAGACGGACGGCACGTGCCGTTCGCACATGCGGCCTGGAATTCGGCTGGATTTCGTACGGCGTCTGCACCTTGGTAATGGTGTTCTTCGCCTACGTGGCGTAATAGATCTTTGGCTTTCATAAATGCATAATGCTAAAAGACAATTTAGTATCAAAGTTTTTTGAACTGTAAACAAGTTAATCTGGAAATTTTTGTCGGACGGAATTTTTTTCAAAAAAATCACAGCATGTCAGAAATATAAATTAATCTGGAATCTTATATTGGTGATGTGTACAAAAATTATACTCTCCAACCTAAAAGATTTTTACAGCTAAAAATATATAAAGTTTTCAACCAATTATTACAAACATCTAACGCTAAAAAAATTAAGCAAAAGGAAAGTACCATAAAAAGCAATAGTTATAGCATTTAATTTTTTGGATTGTATACGTTCTTGTATCTCCCACAATAAGTACCGTTTGATATGTTGTTATACATCTTAAAAGAGATTGTTTTATAGTTAGTTTAAACTTTATCAGTTTACAAATAAAATCAGTTGTAGATATTTAACGTACAAAATTTACATCTCTCAATCATGATCGTTCAATACTACAAATTTGATTGGTGTTGCAACATCAATTCTTATAAATGTGGATCATCGAAATATGCAATGCTTATGTTCATTTTTTATTATTTATTATTGTCTTCATACTATTGCGACAAGCTTTTTTTCAACTCTCTTCATGGCAAGATTGTTGGTACGGTTGTAGTAGGATATTTTATTTAATTTATATGACTTTCCTACTCACTCCCGCTCATGCGAATGCTCCTTGAATTTGAAGTGAGTAATACACAGACCACTCTACCATGTGTTGAAACTCAACTCAATAATTGGAGTTGCCAGGATTCGAACCCTCGACTTTTAGATCAACAAAGCTCTGATACTATGTCATGAAACCGTTTCACCCAAAAGCTTAAACTGATAGGTAAAGCTCAATCTTAATATTTATACTTATCTCTCAAGTTTTACGATGTCTCGTCTCTACTGTACTGTCGGTTGGGTACCCAAGCTGATCACAGCCGTTGATTTATCAAATATCTGTCCCGATCAGAGCCGTCGGTGATGAAGCACTATGATTAATTGAAATGATCAACGGCATGTGATTATATCCGTTGTGTTTTGTGGAGTACTATATTGTGAAGTTGAAAAATAATAACGTGTAGGTAACGTCTCTTTTTCAGTGGCACTAATTAAAAAATACATTACACATTAATTATGGCAAGTCTCAATTATCAAGAAATGCTAATTATACCTAGTTTCTTAAACAGCGTAATAATTGTAAGCCTAATGTATTTATTAAAGCATATAAATGTCAAGTTTAGATGACTCCGAATCTCTTATTATTCAAGTCAATTTTTATGGAAAGTTTTGACTTATACTGAGTTTAACATTTTTTGTTTTATGGGATAAGAACTTTATTTTTTTTATAATTAGAACTTTAGTAAGCACAAGCCCAACCAGAGAGGCCTTAAGGCATTATTACAACCTAGCAACTTATATATAACCCATTTAAGGGGTGTTTTTCATGATGTGGCTTTTTAGCTTATTGACTTATAAGGAGAAAAGTAAAAAGTATGTTTATCTTACTTTTTATTTTTTAACTTATAAGGGACTTATAAGTTGAAAATCGTCTAATTTCGTTTATAAGAAACTTTGAAAATGATCGATCATAAATCATTTGGCAATATTAAGCTCTATTTGATGCCACATATTCATCAATCTCAATCTTATCATACATATAAGAAAATTTGCTAACATAACAACTTTCCAGGCCAAAATAAAATAAGGTCAACTGAGTGATGAAAAATTAGAGCAATGGTATTAAAGTCAACCATTTAGCTAATTGGAGCGTGATATTAGCCTGAATGTAATAATTACTCGCATTTGAAAAAATTTGCTGAAAAGTTAACAAGTCAAGTGAATTGCATTTAATTCAGATAATTTACAAAATTATCACTTTAAAATTTTGAGTTGGATGCGGTATCAAACTCGTAAAGCATATCATTCATTTAATTCTTATTATTTCCTTAAACCATAGCTCTGGCAAAACCTAACTCTTGTTCATATAAAAGGGAAAAAATTACAATGTCTAGATTTAAGGCATTCATTTAAAATTTGATTTCCAGTTATATGTACCATATGAACGTCTGAATTTCCACTATTGATCTGTCTTTTTCTTAAAAAGAAAAACTAAACCGGCGTGAATACACTTTCTCTGAATATTTTTCACAAAGATTAAAATCTTAAAGTATTTGTCAAATAAATGGAAAATGCAATGTGAGCACGTAAAATTGAAAATAAAAGAGGAAAAAATACCAATGTATACGCATGTATAAATGGAATCAACATTTTAAACAAGACAACATTGATTGATGTTAATAGCAAAAGGGCACATAAGAACGAGGTCCCCACCACAAACTGCGAGATAGCCGAACCAACGCGATCTCCGAAATATCACTTCACCCCGACCTTGAGAGCGGAGCTGATAATGATACAAGCCGGGTGCGGATTCTTTGCAGTTCCATTTTAATTGTAGAGAAAAGTTGTAAAGATCTCAACCCCTCCTTTCCAAATGAATGGTCAGGATTTAAAATGCTTTTGAAAATAAAATAGTATTGTTTTAATGTGGTAGAAACAACTTTTCTCTGCAGTTCAAGTTGAAATTGCAGAGAATTCTCACTCGTACAAGCAACAGGCACAGTACATACCACGCTAAAGGACAAACCTGTAGGCACATTACAAACAAGTTGTACCTCTAATGGCGTGGCCCGACAAACTCACTGTGAACTCGAGACCGTGCCAAAACCCCATCATGGGCTGCCACATTACCAGTGGTCCCTATTCCCCCACACAAATACACTATATAAGGGCATCCAAACAAAGATGAAAGGTTAATTCGACTCTCATGCTCCTTACTTTCATTCACCTCTAAACTCATCTAATTTAGGTATCGGAGTGGTTTCAATGGTATTACGACCAACATATCTAACATTTGTTCATCTTGCAATAACACGAAGACACTGGAGTTGGATCCAAACTACCAGATGTATATCCATTTTATGGGAAATTATAAAGAGGTTCGGGTACTTTTAAGGACCCCCCATGTTATTGTGACATGTGTCATGTAATAGATTTAAAAAATTTTAAAATAAAATTGTGACATCCCATTACATGTATCATTTTATTTACACTAATACAAATAACAAATGACGTTGAAAAATAAGCTATTCAAGAGCATAACATATGCACTTCATGTCACTCACATATTATAAAATACATTTTTGATGTTATTTTTACTATATACGAAAATACGGAATTAGAAACTTATTATACAAAAGAGATTTATGCCCTAATTGTATTCAAATAAAATAGATAGATATTAAGGTTGCATATTAAGAATTTATATGCTGCAATTAAAGTGTTATTAATGATTATTATTATAAAATATATTAGTATAGTAATTAGATTAAGTGTTAAAGGGTAACTTAGTCATTCCTCAAATAAATAGTGAAAAATGGGATAAGGATGGACTTAGGATAATCCATCTCATTTTGAACACCAGAGAACCAGAAAAGGACAAAACAATCGTAGAAGAGAGAAGAGTAGAGGGTTGAAGGAATCGGGTAAGTCTCGTGTAGTTTTATGGTTTTATGACTAGCTTTTCATAGGTTTAGAGTTACAATTCGGATTTGTGATTCAAAGGAGATTTGTTCATATATGTGTTTGGAATCGTTCTGTCAAATTTGGGAGTAACTGGACAAGTGAAACACTAGTTATGAATTTTTCTTTCGGTATAGTGCAGAGTTGCGAGTTCAACTAGATATGTTGAGATTTCAAGTTGATCTGGTATAGTTATAGATGTTCAAATGACCTGATTTTTTGGATATATTGTTCTTCTATGAGTCGTTGTGATGTAGGAAAAAGAAGCAAGCGATTTGGATTTGTGTAGAGGAAGCTATTAAAGTTTTAGTAAGGGTGTTACATTTAGTTTTAGTAAGGGCTGTGCAGGTGTTACGGGACTGCAGATTGGTATAATTGTCAAGTGTACGAAAAATTCTACCAAACCCAGAAAATTATGAAACTTTATATGTTTTAGTCTAATATTTTAGAGAAATTTGAGAGTTGGAATCAGGTCTTTTGATTGAGTATTATGAGAGTTATGAATTTTCCATTGCAGATTGGTCATGTAGAATATGTATCTAGGTTAAGTGCAATTTAAGAGAAATTGTTATAGGTAATTTTTATGAAGTAAAATGGACACATGTATATGAATTTAATATGACTTTATACATGTTTATAGGAGCTCAAAATCAGGACAACACACCCGAAGAAGGTCCTAACTGAGTTCGAGGAAACTAGCTTTGTTATGTGAGTGTAAATATGAGATGGATATATGTATGTTAAATGTGCTACTTTTGGAATGTTTTGACATGAGATATTTGAATATGTTGATGTGTTTATGTTGATATGTATGATTACTTGAATATGTGAAAGTATGTGTTTTAGGGAAATGAGTGTTATATGTATTAATTGAAATGTGATTACTTCACTTGAAAATAGATGTATGAGTACATGGAAAATTACATGATACTTGAACCATATGATATGCTTATTTGCACATGTTGGCATGAAACATTAAAGGGAACGTTGTGGCATACCTGTCCAGACTTTGTATTTATTTGTTACTTGGACCTATATGGTCACCACTTGGATTACTTGATCACTTGGACTGTTACGGTCAATTACTTGGATTACTTGAGCTGGCCAGCGATACTTGATTACTTGTTACTTGATCCTGGGGCAGTGTTTTGGCTGGTAATGTCACAACAAATTAATAAAATAGTCCATACATTTGCATATATGTGTGTTCGTGTGCTTACTTGCGAAAGTGTGACTATATGTGGTTGATTATATTCATTGAGTGTCTATATTCACTGAGTTACGACTCATAAAAATCGCAAATATTTTTCAGCTAGAAGAAATAGATAAAGCGTGGTACTTGAAGTTGGTTGTAGAAATCATGGATGAAAGGTTGGTCGGTTGAGTTCCCGTCTTAATCCCTCTCCTCTCATGACATTTTTTTGTAGCATGTACAGTGTAAATAAGTTTGGGGTTTAGGACTTAGATATGAATATGTAGTATATGATATGTAATTATGATTATACGACTATGATAATGTAAAAAGATAGATATGATATGTTTAATATATTAATATGAATATGTTGAATTTTCAAAAAAAAAATTAAGTTAAGTTTTAATAGATGACACAAGAATTAAGGGTGTTACATTTAGTTGGTATCAGAGCAGGAACATGACCTAGGAGACATACATAACTATACATGAAATAGCATTAATACAAATTGTCATAATAAATTTTTTGATCATATAGGGCTAATGAAAGTCAAAATGGTCATTCAAGGAGAGAGGGAACAACGTACCATCTGCTGGTCGATCACAGTCACGTGATGACCAGAATCACCCTTCACGTGCACCATCTGTTCATTCTCTTGCATCATATGTGCATGAACAGAGAACCCCTCCACCTCCTGTACAACCTGAAAGAAGGTTTGATAAACTGAAAAGCAAGGGCAGAAGAATTTCATGGGACAACCGATCCCATCGTCGCTGAAAGATGGTTGAAGAAGTTAGAATAAATCTTCAATATGATGAAGTATACTTCTGAGGAGAAATTTGATTATGCTGTATTTTTACTTCAAGGAGATGCCTATGACTGGTGGGAGACTATTCCAGAAAGTACAGTGCAGTCCCCTGTCTTGACATGAGATGATTTTGTCAGAGAGTTCAGAAATAATTACATGCCAGAAGTGTATTTGAATGATAAAAAAAGAGAATTTCTAAACTTGAAACAAGACAACAACATGACAATGTCAGATTATAAAGTTAAATTTAATCAGTTATCCACTTATGTTCCATCTTTGGTGGCGACTGAAAGAGAGCGGTGCTTGAAATTTGAAGAAGGGCTCAGATTGGAAATTCGAAACAGAATAAATGCATTTGAAATGGACAGTTATTTGAAACTGAAAAATGCGGTAGTTAGGGCTGAGAGTTTGGAAAGAGAAAATGCAGTTGCTAAAGCAAAAAGAGGACACAGTGACTTTGGAGGTGACACCAGTAAGAAATCTTTTAAACGTCAAGCAACTTCATCTCCAGCATGGTTCAGTTATAGAGGGGGATATTCTGGAAACGGAGGTGGACGAATAAATTTCCAATCCCAATCCAGACATAGCCAGAGATAGAGCTCTGTACAGAAACCTCCTTGTACACATTGTGGCAAATTTTATGTAGGAGAATGTAGATTACTCACCGGATCTTGTTTCTTAAAGGGGTATTATTAGGTGTTAAAATATTTGTAAAGAAAGCACTGAATTTTGTTATGTACTTAACAAAAAGTAAACGTTGGGTGCCTGGGAAGATTAAGGAATTGGGACGATGGTGATTTACATTTTGGCATGTATTGTATTTTTGAATTTTCTTTTCTACTTGCATTTTAATCTTTCACATGTTTTATTTTTTTTCCTAATATGGATAGAGGTATATTGACAAAAGATTTTCTTCCCTCGGAAGTTAATTTTGTTTTTTACTATAGCAAAATTTAATTATTAGTTGAGTTAAAATCGGATGCAAAAACAATATGCCTTACCTATTGACTGTCAACTTATCATATTTGGGACTTTTCTTGTTAATTTGTTATTAGTTGTAGGTAGAAGGATTTTTGTCTGAATACGAGTCATTTTACATGATATGATATTATGGGTTCTCCAATATATATTTTGTATTATAATCTAGTATATCATGACGTTAAATGATTTATATAGCTAACTCCGCTTACATATTGGATTAACTCGTGCTTGCAGGTTGTTTGCAGACTACATCATCTTGACATCAAACGAACCGGTTGATCAACCAAATTGTTCGTCCCAATTTATTAGATCGGTTGGTCAAAATCGATATCGCTAATGTTTTATTCATATATGAAGACTTGATAAAAAGATAAATAGTATAAAATGTATCATTCAAAACAAAGAAACAATAAGGAAACATAAACCTAAAAGTAGTACGCATTTGCTTTAAACTATATAACTTGAATTACAATTAAACTCAAAATATGCTTTTATTACTTTCAATACGGAGTCAAAATAAATATATGTACAAACCTATTTATGTCTTAATATTAAAAGTTAACTCGTAATATATTTATAGTTTCACAATTTATTATTGAACATTTTTAACATGTATGTATTTCTTTCCAGTACTTTACTTTACTCTGATATTTCCTATTCGAGTTTTACACCTAAATGTGGAAGATGAGTTCCTCTATTTTTTTGAATTTAAAAAGATTAAATTCGAAACTTTACTTAAACGATAACTTCTTAATGAACTCCAGTTGATCGTATATACTTTTTGAAATAAAAGATTATATTTTAAAAAATCAACACTATCAGTTAGAAAAAAGATAAAAAAAAATAGTAATTATTTGGAAATTTCTTCGTTGAACAATTAGCACATTTGCCAAGCATATGACCTTTGAATTTATGAATAATATAATTAGATTTCCTGTACTTAAATCAAGGACTAATTCTCGTTTGAAAACAATATTAAAAAAAAGAAATCAAGTACTCGGTAATTCGTTGACATTATTTTATGTAATATAGAAATACTGATAACTCGTTAAGTCTGCAAAATCATGAAAAAGACAAACTCAACTAGTACATACAATATATTCTAAAATACTACTTGCTAACGAATAGAAAAATATGGTCAAATGATGGATCTCTCATTACTTTGACTAATAGTTAAATAACTATCTAGTGTATGTAATTATCGTTGCAAGTTCTTATTATTCAAACTTGATAAACTAATTTACCAGTACATATTAAATAGACGTGAACTTTCAAAGCGAAAAAAATCCCATGCTAGGCAAGGAAGGGCATAGATTGAAAAGAATAAGAAAATTTTAGTTGAAAACGACAAAACGAACTTCTTACAAATTCACTTTCAAAACTGTATCAATCGATAATATAGCAACACAACCGATCGCCACTGAACATATGTTTTTATAACCTTTTGAAGCTATAGCTCACCTCCTCTAATTTGGACTTGAGTCCAATAATGTTCGAAGATGGAAAATATATATTGAAAGAAGTATATATGGGGAAATTAAGTAAATTGCTTAAGAATTCGATTTTCAAGTTGGCTCCACCTTCGAACAACATTGTCTGATCTCATAACTCACGTCTCTTCAGTTCAGTTCAGCATTGTCAAAGGTTTTTAGAGATAAGTTGGTTCCACTTATTTCGCATTTCAACTCTATATGCACAACTGAACGTGTGCTCACCTAGTTTGATATGTAACTCGTTACTTACACCGGATTACCATACTCCAGTATTCATCTTCACATTGCTGGAAACCCGAATTTTGAAATATAATTGTAGTCTATTTTCTCTTAGGGCAAATTAATTAATCTTAAAGTTATAAGCTCCACAATTTGAAGTGTGAACCTATCATTCTCAATTGAATAGCACCATAAAAAACAGTAACTAGCCTAGCTATTATATTCATTCAAGTTTGATTTCAACTCACATTTTCAATAGTTTCCCCAACTTCTCCATTACAAAACTTCAAGTTGACATAAAATCACATAACCATACACTAAAAAACTGCATGCAATGACTTTGCAATCTAAATTTGCTACAACGTCATCCAAGCCTTTATGGCGACGACACTATATAAATGACGCCAAAGATGAACAAAAGAGCACAAAAACTTATCGAAAATCACAATTAAATTACAGACAAATTGAAATGGAGAAAACAGTGCCGATAATCGACCTGAAAAATTTCCCGGCGGAGCTCGGGAAACTGAGAGCGGCGTGCGAGGAGTGGGGCTGTTTCCGGCTGGCCAACCACGGCATTGCGCCGCCGCTCATGGCGGAGATGAAGGAGTTGACCAGAAACTTATTTGACCTTCCGGCCGACGTGAAGCGCCAGAACGCCGACGTGATTCCGGGCACCGGGTACATTGCTCCAAATGAGTTCAATCCTCTTTTTGAATCGCTGGGTTTTTACGACTTGGCCGCGCCGGCGGCCGTTGATAAGTTCTGCTCTCAACTGGATGCCTCTCCTTCTCAGAGGTGACTTAGGCTTCCATTCTTATAGTTCGTGAGCTTCATTGTTCTCGCATAAATCTATTACCGTTGTTTTTCAAAAAAAATAAAAATAAATCTATTACCGTTATATTCTTAAACTCGGAGATTTTTATAGATAATAAAAGGATTTAAAGTTGAAATAATTCATATGTATAATTTTCAAAACTCGTTTCAAACAAAAGTAAGGATTTTGAACTTTTGGCCTTTGTTTGCTACTCTCATAATCTCTCACTTTTATATTGGGTTTCATTTAAATTACAACTAGTTCAGTTGTTGTGCGATATGTAGATATGTTATTTGAATTTAATGGAGCAAGTATATAAAAATATTTTATTATTACCTATAACTATTAAATTCAAATTATTTTTAAATAGGATTATCATCAATAAAAATGAGTATAATAAAAAATAAATCAAATTAGAAAAAAGTGATAAGAGATATTTGAGGACAAAAAAGTAACCGAGAACTTAATTCTGTTTATTAATATATGGATCATGTGTTTGAAACCATTATAAATATACTTTTCTCATTTTATTCTTCTATAAAAATATTGATTTTTCTTTATTAAAATCTTGGTTTAGTGGTTAAGACAAAGATTATTCTATCCATTTGATGTAAGCTAAAATAAAGCAAATGTAAAAAAACGTTCTCCTTTTATTCTTTTACAAATAAACCATTTTTCTCAAATTTTGCACAACTTCCGTTACGAACATACAATGAAGAATATTCAGTGATTCAAACATGAAACATACGGAAGTGTCAAATTCATTGGTAACCAATAAAATGAAACATTCACCAGTATTTTCCTCTCTCCGTTTCTTGCACCTTTCTCAACTGTTTCAGTGTCTATATTGTCTTGTATATTTTCTTTCATTTTTTTGAATATTTTCTTTCATTTACTCAATTGTTTTTTTGTTTGTTAGCAGGGAAGTGATAGAGAAGTACACAAAGGCAATCCAAGAGCTGACGGCTGAACTAGCCGAGAAAGTGGCTGAAAGTTTGGGGTTAAAGAAAAAAGATTTGTTTGAAGGATGGATTATGCAATTCAGAATCAACAAGTACAATTTCAGGCCTGAAACTGTAGGCTCACATGGCCTGCAGATTCACACTGATTATGGGTTCATCACTGTTCTTCAAGACGATGAAGACGTTGGAGGGCTCGAAGTTATGGACAAATCGGGTCACTTTGTTGCTGTAAAGCCTCACCCTCCCGGAACTCTACTGGTTAATCTCGGAGATGTAGCCAAGGTATATATGTTTTTGTTTCATTAACATTATGCCAAATGAGTTGGTGCCAATTCTTGTTTGTTTGAGTGTTCATTGATTTTTCAAAATTTTATGGGGTTTTTTTGAAACCATGCAGAGTATAAGGATCTAACTAAAATTATTTCATTCACTATAGTATCTTTTCATTATTTCAAATCAAAGTCGAAAAAAAAATCTTTCAATGAAAAAAAAAAAGACTCTTTATTCTTAGACTTTATACTCATATATTTGGATCTGAGTCTAGATGATTCGCAAGATCAGAATTTATGAAAAAAAAAATAAAACAAAAAAAGAACAAGTACATATAAATATTCAAACTTTTTATTTTTTTTCCGTATTAGGCATTTCGTGAGAACACGTTCATAGATCATGTGTCAACCTTCTATTAGTTTGTTTTTCAACTTTTAAGACCGGTTTGGAATTGCTTTACTAGACTGAAAAACTATTAAAATTGACTGTAATTATTGAGAGTCAACATATGTTATTTTATGCCAACATACGGACTTTTCAACACACTAATAAATGATTGGTTCGAGTCTCAATCACAAAACAAACTAGTGTAAATTTATCAAGTTCGGTAGAAAATTTCGAAAATCTAGAGGGCAGTAAACGATTTGTGCTAACATGCGGGTCAAATGTCGTAGCCTTAACATATATATTCGAAACGGTTTATATCTTTGTGTTTGGATTGATGAGTGTTGGAAATGGTGAAGGCATGGAGCAATGGGAGGCTTTACAGTGTGAAGCACAGAGTTGAAAGCAACCAAGCCGGGGTCCGAATATCAATGGCCGCATTTATGTTAGGCCCGGAGGAGGCCAAAATCGAAGCTCCAGCTGAACTCGTTGACTCCGAACATCCTCGTCTCTATAAGTCTTTCGTTTACGAGGAACAGCGAACGCTTCGTATCAAATCCAATCTCCATGGCGGCGAAGCCCTCGAGCATTTTCGCATTCACTCCTAATTGCTTCCATTTCATGTCAAATATATTTATGATTGTTAAACTCTTAAGAATTTAAATTTTGAAATTTGAGATTATGTGTTTCAAGTAAAAGTTGTTGTGTGATGTATATGTGTTGATTCAATAATATGTTATTACTAGCATTCATCATGTTGTCAATTGGTGGAAATTTCTTAATGTTCTACACTAACTACTTAAAATTACAACAATCATTACAAAGTAAAAATGAACTCCGACAGAAAATATATGAAATTTGGGGCCATTTGGACTATATAACAAAAAAATGCCTACCTAAATAAAGCTTTAGTCTTGTACCATAACGAGTAAACAGGGGAAAACAAAATGAACAAAGTCAGCTTCAACAATGTCTAAACTTTTTCTCGACTCAAGTTCCTCTGTCTCCCTCCCGATTTCTGTTTCGTGTTTTCTTTTAGTCTTTATTGTTGCGTTTCGGATTTACTTTTTTACCATCAACTTGCATTTTGATGTTACAAGTTCATATCTACATACCAGTTAACGATCTATTTGAATTTAATATGAATGCCGTATTCATATGCCAAAACATTTTATCTTCACCAAAGTAGTCTATATCAACATCAATATACCAATCTTCACCTCTTTGTAATGATCTTTTAAAATCTAATATATCGCATCCGGAAAAAAAAGTACACAATGCATTTTGTAACTTGAACCAGCAGAGTATATAAATCATAAAAGCAAACATTTTATAACTTAGAAAGTACTGCCAACACAGTACACATCCACATCCAACAAGTAAAAATACTCAGACTCATCCTGCTAAGCTAAAAATCAAAAGAAAGTTGTCTTTCAAGAGACTCAATCACAGAGTTCCAGTCATCGACATTAGACAAACGACTCAAACATCGTCTACTTATATAAATAAGAAACCCGAAAACTCAACACCCCCAAGCGAACCGCTTCTGCACAATAGTTCTTGTTCTTTTTTTCGAAACAATTTCACTACATAGTTATTGGAGAAGGTCGAAAACATTTCTCGAAAAACCAAGCCACAAGAAAACCTGACAACCACCAAATATCAAGGGCAAGATATAAACATGTGCCGACATAAGTTGTGAATATATATATATATTATAAGAGAGCTTATTGTATACCGATCATACTGCACATTAAAACAAAGACACCACTACCCGTCAAGCCACAATTAAGTTCCTGAATCCACTGCAGCATGAGCAGGTGTCTTGCTACCTGTAACTGCGAGTAATAAAATTGCATAAAATTCATCAAAAGTGACCCGAGAAAGTGAAAGGAAAAGAATATATATTTCAAGTAATCACCTAAACTATCCCGGACCATAAAGCGGCCCAAAACACCAGCACAAATCACACAAGGAACTTGACTGATCGGAGTGACCTTAAGCAGCTTATTCCACCATGGTTGACATTTTTATCTAAGCACTTGTACTCGGCTGCTTAAAATCCATCTCTGAGTATCTGCGAGATCGGAAAAAGAAGTTACATTAAAATATAAAAAATTTTGTAATAAGAAAGCGAATGAAAGGAGCAAGCACTGTTACTATAAAGCAGAAGAGATTTTCACTTGCCTGCGAGGCTTTTGCCGCTGCCCTAACTCATCATTCACAAGCTCTGCAGAAATAACAAGGCAGTTTGCTTGTGAGAATGGAATAAGAAAAATTTAAATTTTCCGGATTCAAGTAGAATGAATGCACTAATTAGTAAAGCTATATGTACCAGGTCTGTTGGAAGGTTTCAGTTCGTCACTGGACTTGGAATTATTCTCCTTGCTGTCAAAGGAATTAGTAGAACATGAAAAATCATATTCCAACACAAAATTATATTGAAGTAGGACAAATTGCAGAGGTTATAGCAAAATGATGGAAAAGCAATGGAATAGGAGTAGATCAATCACGATTCAGATTGGAACAAAGGAAAATAATAGTGGTATCATTTAGAAAGATATATAGACTTTCTATACATGATCCAAAAGCAATGGAGAAACCAGAATTCTCCAATATCAACATCAGCAGCATAATAAAAAACCTAGAACAACAATCTCGATAGCGCTGAAACTTGAAAGAAAAATGAAACAGAAAAACAGCTGGAAAATCAAAGGCTATCCATCTGGATTAAGAGCATGCCTGGAAAAGGCTACAGATAATCGACAGGAATACAGATTTACACTATAAACACATGACCATAAATAGCAATACAAACATTGTTCAGACTAAACAAATACATTCACACACATCTGCTGTCACGTATTAGATGAAGAATCAAGAAATAATTGATACTGTTCTAGAAAGTTCTTTTTGAGGCTGAGTCACCCAAATAATTAGCTATAGGATTAGGATGTGGTTCGTTATGGTAGTTTGCATTACTAGCTAGCAGTTACTAAATGTAATGTTCGTCACCAATGTATGTGGGAGAGTATTGTACTGCAAATGCCAACAAATAAATTAATCAAATATAATTCTCAAATCTCTCTACTATATCTATGCTCCTAATCTTCTTCTTCCCTATCTATTTCATCCTTCTCTAATTCCCTATTTCCCTGCTTATCTTTTTCTATGATATTCTATTTCTCTTCACTTCTTTCTTATCTTCCTTCTTCCTACTTATTTCTGTTCTAATCTCACAGTAATCTGTTCTAATTTCTGTAACAACACGTTACATCTGCAATATCTCAAATCATGACCGCGATAAGGGAGAGGATAAGAAAACTAATGAAAAAGACAAATAGTAGATAAAAACCTTGAAGAACCAATAGAAGATGGCTGTCCTGATGGGCGAGGATGATATGAACCATCAACAGTGATATAAGGTGGACAATAAGTGGCCCCTAAGGCGCCTGCAGCACCAGCTAGAACCGGCAGCCTGAAAATTACAAAAGAAGAAGTCACGAAATCAGCATCAGCAATCAGATCCATGATTAAAAATCAACTTAAAATACTCAAGAAAAAATGTAGCTAATTGATAATTTTTCAGTTATCTACTTTAAGATGTTAGCCAAATAAGTGGCAAGTTGGGCACATAATTAGCTCAAACACCAGTTTGATGAATGACTCACAAGTAACAGAGAAATTAGAATGATCCAAGCAATGAAAGACGAGATAGTATCAACTGGCTACTTATTGCACAAAAGCATGCAACTGTCATAGTATCTCTACCATAAAAGCGTGAATACAAACTAAACATGGTACCATATACTAACTGAAAGAACAACTGAGTATACCATGTCATTTTAAAAATGGTACCAAGTACTAACTGAAAGAACAATTGAGTATACCATGTCATTTCAGAATTTCCTAAACCAAGCTGAGGCTGAGCAACGTATCCAGGAAATGCCATTCCAACAGTAGGAACTCCAGGATCCTGGCCCCCAAATTGCATAACTGGTACAAATAGCCCATGATAAGAGACAACCCAAAAGACAAATATAAATGGTTTGTTACGCCTCCTACAGGCAATGCACGTAAAATTTATTTCGTTCACCAATAAAATCATCATAAAGACGAAAAAAATCAGTATAGTTATATGAATTGGTCTTCCAGCAGATGCAAAAAACAAAGTGTTTCTCTAAAGTGGTTAATTTGATAAAAAAACTCTTACCTGGCAAGAAAGCCGGAGTTCGAGGGAAATTTTGATCACCATGACTGACAGCCATGTTCCTTGAAGCTCCACCATAAACAAAACCTCTCCTGCTTCCTTGAACAGTTCCTTTTCCCTTTCCAACCAATGCACCTCTAGGCTTACCCGATTCTGAACTAATTTCCACATCTGTAGGTTCATAAGAATTTATAGACAATGCCGTAGATGGAGGCGAAGAAGCTTGAGACCCACCACTAGAGCGCTGGGCCGCTTGCGGAATAGATGGCTGATTAGAGGTCGGGACACGATATTGCTGAGATGCAGATGAGACTCTATTAGCTTGATTTTGCATAGGAGTTGGCTGATAAGACACATGTGCAGTTACAGAACCACCCCTTCCTTGAGTTCTAGACTGAGAGGTCTGCATTGTGTTCACCATTGAAGGCCCAGATGATGGTATCCGCATATTGTTAGACTTCCCAGCATTTGAGCTAACAGAATCATCGATATAAAGCTTTTCAATGGGAACAGAATTAGCAATAGCCCTCCCCCGAATCGTTCCACCACTTTGTTGCATCGAGAAACTCTCATCCACAGCACCAGTGCCTAGATTCCTACTTGAACTCCCAGTTTGTGCATCTCCCTTACGAGGCAAATTCATGTCTTTGCTAGAAGCACCGGAAGGATAAAATGGAGGCGAAGCATAATTCAAGATGGAATGCTTTCTAGCAGGAGGTACTTGATCAGATTCTGTGTTCGGTGCAGGTGCATGTACTCTACCTGAACTACCTTGAGAAGATCTATCAAAAGACTTCTCAAGCTGTCTGTATTGTGTTGGAGGCGCCTGGCCACTCCTCTTCCATCGATTTTCATACTTTCTAGGTCCCCTCCCTCTCACAGCTTTTGGTGCTGGTGCCTGATTTGCATTGTCACCATTGCTAAATGTTTTGCCCTTGTTCCTCCTAGCATATCCACGGTCAGGACCTTGATTTTTCCCACCACGACCTTGATACTGTCCTTTAGAACCTTGTCTTCCCTGAAATAATTTCCAAGGATTGTTACGAAAATTAAACAAAAATATGATAGTCCAGTAAAATGTGGATACCGAGTTTGTACCTGTTCATAGGGCCTTTCCCGCGAATTCATCTCCTCAAACTTGTCATGTCCCCATTTCTTATCATCTCTAGATTCCCACAACATTCTCCCTCCAAATGTTTTCCTAAATCAATGGAGGTTTAAAATTACTAAAAAAAACATGATATAGGAAAATCACAACAGTTGCTTAAATGCAATTCTACCTAAAAAAAAAGAAGAGAAGAAAAGTAGGAGTATCAGTATGACACAAGAAAACAGCATTAACAACTTCCTGATCGGATAATGATACAAAACCCACCAAAAGAAAACAAACAAAATCAAGTATGAAAAGCCCTTTAAGCAACAACAACAACAACACAACATTACCCCAATGCCTAACAAGGCTCCCGCGCAAGCGGGGTCTGGGGGGTTAGGTGTACGCAGCCTTACCCCTAAGCTAGCAGAGAGGCTGTTTCCAATTGACCTAGAAGTGGAGATGCAACAGCTATCCGTGACTTCACAATAAAAGAATTTCGGATAGTTTAATGAGCCATTTTGCTTTAGTCCATTATAATCCAATGCCAAAGAATGAAGAATCTTTGGCCCATCGAAACAATGGACGAAGCAGAAAGAAGGTTCCAACAGCTAGTTTCATTTCTCATTGTAATTAAATGTCCTTGTAAAACATCATCAGAATGGTGGTAAAGCACAAGTATCCTCATCTCAAAACCAACAAGGAGATTGATCTGTGGCTCAGAACAGTCATCTTTGGTAATGAGATAATGGAGAAGAAGAAGAAGAAATGGGAGAAGGAAGTTCAGCTACTGTCCAAACTGAGGCTCAGGATCCAGATTCGCCCCACTGCTCTACTCATGATGTAGAAGGGTGTATCGTTCATGCTCTGGACAAACTCAACGCTGAGGTGTACAACATAAAGCTCCATCTGATCAACCAAGGATCTTTTAACATGGCTGAGTCTGTGCGCACATCAGTGCTGATGCTTTCTGAGATCCTCAATCAGCTTCAGTGCCACATTACGAATCTCCCAACTCGTCAAGACTTTGCCAGGAAAGTGGCTGCAGAACTGAAGCCCTCATTTGATGCAGCAACAACTGAGCTGCTACTAAAAAAAGACAGTCTTCGCAGACAAGAGGAGCAGTTCCACTACTTTAGTGTTGAACAGAAGAAGCTCAAGGAGCAAGAAGATTTACTGCATCAGGCTCTGCTGACTACCATGAAAGATCTGATTGCAAAGTTGGATTACTCTGATGACTTTTCCTAGATTCTAAGGTATGTAAGGAAGGAGAACAGGAATGCTAATCAGCTATAAGATGCAATGAGGCAACTGTCGGTTCATGAAAATAGCATCTGTAACAAGTTCGAGGAGCTCAAGGCTGACACTCTGAAGAAGGTAGAAACTTTAGTCTCCTCGGTTGAACAGAGGTTTGCTAATCTGAAGGTGACAGTCCCTCCACAAAAAGACTACTCCACTACTCTGTCAATTATCTCCAGCAGAGTAGATACGACGATGCAACATACAACAGCTATCAAACAATCAACTGATCGTTTTGATAAGCGTGCTGAGTCTTATGACAAATATTTCAAGGGGATTGAATCTGAACTACAAAGACTGCTAGGCGCTTTCACTGCACATATTGCTCCTCTTCTGCAGATGCTGAATCAATTCGTCTCTCAACTCTATTCGATGCTGATGTGGCAAT
>CAOJBJ010703074.1:0-19936 GCA_948291685.1 Euphorbia celastroides
ATACCTTTTCGATATTTTCCATCATCACACCTTTAACTTCAGAAACCTGGGCCTTCACTTTTGCAAGTTTGTTGACTTCTTCAGGATGATCCGCACAAAACTGCATGTGTTCTTTCAGTTTGGGCCTAAAATATATAGGTGAAAATTAAGCGTTATAAATCAAAGTATGGAGTTATTGATGTGGGAGGATAAGTGCAAATATACCCAAACTCTCTCTTAAGGCCGTTGGCCTTAGCAGTTGCAGCTTTTCCTCCACCATATCTCTTGTTGAAATCTTCCTTAATACGCTCTAGGAAGGCAATTGGAATTTGTCTGCCAGCAGATTCAACTGCAACAACACAGTAAGCTGCACCATAGGATAAAAGAAAGCGGGATTAATATAAATCCGGCCTTCAGAGAGAAATTTTAGTAGTCCTCACTCATCAAACTCAGAAAGGGCAACAAGGTACTATGCTTTTTAGTAAATTAAGATGGTCTAATGGATTTACCCACAGTCAGCACCATGTCTGACATTAGCTAACATATTATTATATGCAAACACAGGACGTAACTAATTATAAAACAGTAAACATCATACATAGTACCCATGAACAACTTATCAGCATCAATAGATACTAGTACTTGGAACAAATTTGATCATGGGTGGCAAGGATGAAATTTGCAGGGAATAGACCAAGCCATTCAGTCACAATGGCATTGACAATGGGTGTATGTACCAAGAGCAAATGTTTTCAGCCTAGTTTTCCACCCTCATTTCACTAATATTATATCTCAATTCATAAGTACATTTTGTAAGCAGCATATTACAAAGCTTTCCAAATTCTAACAGATGACATAGCAGACCAAGAGAATGATCAACAAAAGCTCATATAGGATTTTACAATAAGGCCTAACTGCTTCACCAATTTCATCAAAGAACCTATCATTTCAAATATTTTCACAAAAGCCGGGCATCCACATTTAAAATAAGAGAGTTATTCCAACATTTATGCGTGTCCTGAGGAATACTTTGTCTTCAGAATGTAAAATGCAGGGTGTATTACTCCTTTAAAGAACCATAAACTTCAAAATTTGGAAAATGCTTGACCTGGAAAGGAAATTGAGTAAAGATGCAGAACCCATCTCAGAAGATTTACAAACTTAAGTCCTTATGAGCTGATCATTTAATAAGTTTCTTGATTAGGAAATTTTAAAAGCAATTCCTAAATAAGACGCATACATGTCCAATCCTTTGCTGCTTGTACAGAAAACAAGCAAAAAATCAATAAAATGGTTGCAAACTGAAACAGTGAATCCCTTTCAAGAGCATACGAATTCTGAAAACAAATCGCATCCCAAAAACGCAGAAACAAAATGAAATAATAGCGTGAACCTAAGGCAATAAAATAATCCACGGATAAACAACTATTTGCTACACAATCAGAGGACCGATGCACCGTTAGCAACGATAATGGAGAAAATACCCCAAAATGATCAAATAGGACCTGTAGTTACACCGAAATAATTCTGCCTACATTCAAAATGATGAATTAAGCGTTGATCAAGATGAGGAATCGAATTCAAAAACAATAAAAACAAAAGAATGCGTAAAAACAACAATCCAAAATTCGAAAAAGGACGACAGATTCATACTGAAGCCATTTTCGACGAGGTAATTGAAGGTATGGCCATCGCAGTTGTACGTGAATTTGTTGTTAGAAGCAGGGAGTTTCTGAAGGCACTGAGAGGCGATGCTGGTGAAATTGCCTTTGAATTCTGTGTACTCGGCAAGGATGACCGTGCCTCGAGCGACGAAGCTGTAGATCAGAGACTGTTGCCCCATCCTTTCTCTTTTCTTCTACAATTTCGAGAAAAGAAACAGCAAAACCCTAATCCTGGCAATGATCGGAGAGAAACTGCGAGAGAAGAAGGGAGAAAGGATCGACGATAAAATCGGAGAAGAGAAGAAAATTGCTGGATTTGGGTTGTTTACTGTGGTACGCTAATTCCTTTTACGTGTGGCGCGTTTTGTTGGTTTGTTATTTATTCTCTATTCTTTTTTTAATATTATTTAATTGTTTGAAATAAAGGAACGTACTAAACAATGACAAATCTTGAGAGAGGCAATAAAAAATATGTTGAGATGTAAGAATATGATTCCTGACATTTTGAGATTGTTTTAACAAAATACTATTCTAAAATCTAATATTAAAATTCTTACATGAAGTGATACGTTTTAGCTTCAAAAAGTAGTTTGTAATAGTTAATGCGGAAAAATTAAATTGTATCCTACAATGTCAAAATCTAATGCCTTATAAAAGTTTTCTGTGAAGTACTTTTGGGATCACAAAAAACAGAGTTATCTAACCATCATAAATCAAAATTGCTTTTTGATTGTGTTTGAAAGCTTATATAACGATTTTCTTAATTTTTTTATATAAAAAATTATATATGTTGGTCACTGCGGATTTTATATGTTTTGAAGGCAAAAACTTACATGCAATAGCTAAAAGCAACACGAATTAGTAACAGTTCAACCAAACATGTCTAAGCGTAAACAATGGACCAAATCTTGAGAGAGACGTCTTTAATCTCACTTCATGAACATAATGGAGACAAGCTGTGTTATTTTGGTCTAAAACTTTAAGCTTCATGTTGAGTTTTTTTATGTTAACTGAAGTTTCAAGGATTAGATTTGCACTATATACTAGTCTAGCTGGAACAACTTCTGCTAAGATGATATTTATTGCAAGGCTAATCAATTAAGTGGTCTCGAAATGTTATTGTTCACATTGTTTCCTCGAAAATGTCAGCTACTTGTTTCCTATATTTCATGTACTTTAACACCAAACTTCGAACGTTGTTTGGGTTTTATAAGAATGGAGTTACATGTGTTTCCTTTGACTACAATCTTCGAAGTGAAAATCTGGTTGGTTGATATATCTTTTCTGTTTATTCCTTTTACTTGCAGATCCAAATATTGTGACGATAAAAGGAAACCAAGCCATAAAAGCTCTCAGAATGCTGCTAGTGTTGTACGGGCAGTAGCCATTCTTAGGAAAAAGATACACGTCCTGTGCAATTTAAGCTCAATGAGGCAAGTAAATGATCTAAAATATATGTTTACCAAATGTACTACAAAAAATATTTTAGAAAATTTCAGTTTACAATTTCATTATGTGATTATGACAAAACAAGCCATCACTATATTTGTCACATCATCACATTAATATATACACAAACTGGTAAGTAATCTGAATGCCTAGCACAAAAAATCAAAAATCTGATAGCACATTTACATAAGTTTACAGTTATATCTGCAAACCTCCACCAGAGCTGGAACCTGAACCTGGACTATCACTTGGGGGATCAAGCGAAATCATGAGCAAAGACATAGTTATAGAGATCAAACCAGCCCAAACATAAACAATGGTCGGCACTTTCCCTCTTCTCCCCAACAGCCCTTTAATAAAGGGATAGTAATGAGTCAACACCCAGAAGCTGAAAAAACTCCCCCCGATGAGCTTGTTCCATTGTGGTATTACACTGTATATAGTCCTCGAAATCCCAATAACAAGCGCCACAAGGTTCACCGTTATAATGGCCAATGGCATTATGAACAAACTAGTCCATTTCACCATGTACAAGTCAGCAAACTGGTCATCTTCGTCTTCTCCTGCTGATTTTGAAGTTAGTTTAAAAGAAATCTCGATCCCCGCTATGATTTTAAGTAGGCCCTTGAAGTACAGCAACAAAGTGAGCACTTGTCCCTCCAATGACCCAAAACTGCTCGTTTCTCCACCACTCTTCTAATTCAATTCCGGACCATTTTACTTCGAGGATCGAGAGGAAACAAAGTGTTAAAGTTATTGTGAGGAGATATGAAAGAAAGACAATGTTGAGAGACGAAACAATGAATTGTCCAGAGATAAGAGACATGGCTGGGAGGTAGCAGTAAGTGACTAAGAAGAACGAGGTGAAAGGGTAAATCCCGACATTGAGATAGGCAATGCGCTCTAGGAATTTGAGGCGACGGCTTGCTAGCAATGGATTGTTTTTGGAGAAAAAGATTTCTACTGAACCGGTTGCCCATCTTAGGACTTGGTGAAGGCGGTCTGTGAGATTTATTGGTGCTGTGCCTCGAAAGGCGTCTCGCTTTGTAATGCAGTACACTGACCGCCACCCCCGGTTGTGCATTCTGTAGCCTGTCACCACGTCTTCTGTCACCGAGCCGTAGATCCAGCCTATCTTTTCCCCCCACTCTGTCTTGTCCTCGTACCTGTCAAAAAACGAGAATTAGTCCATAGTTATCAGAATCTTATGGTTCACGATAGGAATCTTACTGTTCGATTCAATTTGATTCACTCATAAATCGATTGGAATCTATGTCCTGAATCTTGGAATTCAGTATATGATTAGATGGTTTGATGAACTTGAACTGATTTGATTCACGAAATTTATATGTTGATTGTCATGAATCTCAATTTGACTACAATGATTAGCAATCATACTTATCTTTTCAACAGAATGGTGGCTCAACTGAAATGAGCTGAAACTTATTGAAACTAAACTCATGTCAACTAATCGTACATAAAAGGCATTTAAACTTACCTGAAATCTATTGAAACTTAATGAAACTGTAATGGAAACTAAAACTAAATGAAAATTATACTGAACTGAATGGAAAATAAGTTGAAAAAAACAGATACAAATTAAAGGCGTACCAGCAGGAAATGACTGCAACAGCCTCGGCAACAGTTGGTGCATCTAGTGGCGGTCGGGGCATTAGCAATGCACCGGGGGGTCTGCCATTTTTAACCGAAACATGGTCTGCAAGGGGTCGGCCTTGGTATTCGGTTACTGCAATAGAGTCATTGAACATCTGTGAACTTCCAAACTTCTTTGGCAGGTTCAAGTCAGGGTGTGAAGTGAGGGGTTGTGTGTCCGAGTCATCATCAGAATTAGCATGAATTGCTGGGGCCCGGGATTTGGTTCGACCGAACACTCCAGCATACTCATTGGCTCTGGGAGGAAGGAAACCATAGAGTGCATAACTCCGGAACATGCACCCGGTTCCTACATAAACCGGGCCTTGAAGACCATCAAGAGCTCTCATACTTCCTGTAATGAAAATACAGGCGAGTTAACAAATTATAAAGTTACTAAAATATGAAAAGTTGAACTAAGTACCGTCGAAAAAAACGAAATTGTGATTGGCATATCGATCAGAGGGATCGACCCCTTCGAATCTCTGTGGGAATTGAATGTAACAAACCCGATCACCACCTCTGTCCATCATAAAGCACATCCCTTCTCTTATAGCTAGGGAATTATAGATGTAATGATCACAGTCTAAGTTGAGTATAAATGCTCCATTAGATAAAATTGCTGAGGCTTGAACCACAGCATTCATTGCTCCAGCCTTCTTGTTGTCATCAAACCCGGGCCTTTTTTCCCTCGAAATATAGGCAAACATTGGTATCCTAATATCGATCCCTGTGAAATCTAGCCCCTTCTCGTCGGGATGACCCATCACTGGATCACTTTCTGGAACCTTACTCATTACCTATAAAGGAACAACATCATGTTCAAAATATGTATTATACATTTGTGAAAATGTTATATGTTAAATATATTGGAACCGTTTTTTTTTCATTAGTTGTTAGACCTGTAAGATGCCAGCATGGTCACCCTTAGAGTGATCAGCGGTCAGGTTTAGCCACGTGCCAGGCCAGTGGGTCCCATCAGCCATCCAAGTAGCTTTGGGAACATTGACTCCCTCTTTTGGCAAGACTCCGCCGTTCTTTTCTCTAGCAAGAGCTTTTTCCTTTCGCATTTCCTTTTTGTTGTGAGAGTCGCTTCGCCTGCGAATTACTTCTGGAAGACCTTTGATCCTCACTTTGAACTCGTCATACTCCCTCTTTATCCAGCGTCGATCCTTGACAAAATCGGGTCGGTTCTTGTTCTTGGTTGGGTCCTTCTTCAAGCTAAAGTAACTATAAGGATTTCTCGGCTCGATGTTGTGTTTCCGACAAAATGGCACCCAAATCTATCATTACATAAACAAGTAAATCATTTCTGCTTAAAGAATTTCAGTTTTGCCAAACCCATCAATTCCTATAATGTTGCCCAAATAACTTTAAATCCTTCTAATGCCCCCTTAAAATGGCAAAAAAGTGTATCAGTTTACCCTTAAACTCCACGTGTCAGCTTCCAGTTTTCTCTCCCTAGAGTTTGACAAAAGGTGATCAGGAGGCAAACTAATACAACTTTTTGCATCTTTTAGTAACAACAACAACCATTATATGGGTCAAGGACAATAGTCAAAATGACACAAGTATAAGGACATTGATGGATTTGGCCATTAAACTTTCACCTAAAGGACCAACAAGGTAACAAACTAAACCTCGGCAAATCAGATAGCCTCAGCCATGGCCTCAAATGTGAGGATTGCACCACCGTCATCAGAAATGTAACCCGAGACCTTTTCAACCAGGTAGTCAACTGCGAGTATCGACAATATTGTGTTAGCAGTAACAAGCGGCGGTTCCTTGTCAGGGTCGGCGGTTGAGACAAACACGTCGACAGGGGGAAGGTCAGAGCGGCCGGTCAGGTTGGAGGGAGAGGGAAGCTCGAACTTGTCGTGAAGGGCAGCTAGATCGGTTGACCGGTTGATTGGGTTGACCTTGATGAGAATATCGAGTATCCACGAGAACGCAAACCAAATCTCGCATACAATAGATATGCCCCATAGCCACATTGCATCTCGATTTGGATTCTGAATTCGCCATGCTAAGAAGAGTGCTAGAACTATCATTCGGATAACTATAAGTATCCTGTTAATCAAAATGTACAAAAATTTATCTTAGCAAGTGTATGATGCAAGATTAAGACGCTATAATAAAAAATAAGAAAAATGTTGCTTTTCTTGGAGAGTTGTGTTTGATTGCATTCAAACTGGTCTTTTTATTAAGAAGAACAAAAACTATTTTTTGTATATGGGTTTTGAGAATTGAGCATCATTGTTACAAGAGCAAACTAACACGACATGAAGACAAGAAGATATTAACCCGATTTGACATTTTAGTAAGATTACACTTAAAGGCACAACAAATGGAAATAAATATAAATTTTAGCACGAACAACATATTAGCAGAAAACATGTAGCCTGAAAGTCAAAACACAGATACCGAACAGTAAAAAATAACTTTGAGTTTCAATTTCAATATCACAACGTTATTGCTTAGCAGTTTCCGTGTTCACCCTTTTGAATAAATTTTTCCAGAAAGCTCGTACATTGGCATATGGTGTTTTACGGAATGCTCACGTCAAATCTTTCCTAAAAAAACTTGTCTTTAGGCTTATTTTTCACTTTTAGACGGATTGTATCAACTGATTTTCGACTGCAATTAGCAATTCAATTGTTTCACATAGCTACCTGTAAGGGCTAAGGATACCGGGCCAAACAGTAACTTTCCTAGTCAAAGGTTTCCACGGTTTGTCCATAAAATCCTGCATACTCAAACCAGTTTCCTCGCCGTACGTTTCCTCTTCCGACCAATACGCATTTCCGACACCGTAAGTCCCTTTTGTCTTAAACAACCACCGATTATGGTCAAACTCCTGCGTTTGACTCCTCAACAGCATCGACTTATTGTTCGAATACGATTTCATCAGCGACATTCCTCTCTTACTATTCCCCCCTCCGCCGCCATCCTCCTCCCCCCGGACCGCCGCCGCGGCTCCGCTCCGAACCGGGTGGCGCCGTACGACCCCGGCCCGTCGGGTTTGGTGTCGGGCTGTACGGCTCCAGGCTGGTTATCGGGGGTCGGAGGCATCATTACGGTGTAGTTAATGTAGTCGTTTCGGCTGGCGAATTCGCCGGAATCCAAGTCGTCGTCGCGGGATAAGCTCATTATCTGGCCGCTGGAGGTTCGCCGGGCGAATTTGACGGCCTGCGGGGGTTTTCCGGCGGCGTTGGAGTTGTCTTTTCCCTTTGATGAGGAGGCCATGTTGGATTGTGAATTTTCTATCTTTTGGGGAAAATCATTTTTGGTATTTGAGTTGGGAGATTGGAATTGTGGAATTTGGGGGAGTTTGGATTGAAATTGAGGCAACTAGAGATTGACCTTCAATTGAATTCAATGGTTTGAGTTGTTTTTCTTTTTTGAGATAATTAGTGTTGCTATATTTAGTTCCTTGTTTTAAGCATGGCCTGTCTTCTTATGCTGCTGTTGTTTAGGCTTCAAATATAAAATGTTGCTCAGTTTCTTTATATCTCATCTATAAAATTGAAGCAAGTGATATTTGAAAGATAAAAGTGGGTCGACACATGAAAAATAGGATAGAATATCTATGTTTGTTGCGTGATTAGGGAGTGCCATTTAAAGTTGAACAACTGCACTTTTAATCATAATATTTTTTGTAGAATCTCCTAGTTTCCGAAGACAAGATAATAACATATATAAGATGATTTGGGCTAAGTGATGCCTAAATAAAATGCTAAGTATTTTTTTGTACCAAAGGGTTTCCACCAGCGGATTTAGTAACTAACTTTTTTCGCCAACTAATAGACACATTATAAAGTGTGACAACTGATTTGAGAATTTGAAACAAATCTGTAACCAAACCAAAAATTAGTTCCTAGGATGTTTTAATGAAGACTAAACGCATAGGTTACTCTCCCAACTGTCCTCAAAAAGTCACATGTCACCCAAACTTTTCAACACGAACACATAACTCTCTCATCTTGTCAAAACCGTATAACATTACTCCCTCGATCGAACTTGCCCGGTCTCACTCCGGAGAGTGAATCTCACTCACACCTACGTGGTTTTTGTCTGAAAAGACAAACCAATCAATGCACGACACGTGGCAATAAATTAAAAAAAATCAAACAAATATATTGTTTTAACCCAATTGTCCATTTATACTAAAATTCACTATTCAAATGCCCGTTTATCACACTAAATCCCTAACCCTCATTCAATCCATCGGCTATTGATTCATTGCCACCGCTTGTTCCAACTCCACTGATAGATAGCAATCGGAAAATCACAATGGACACAAAAGTGAACTCGTTCAATTAGAAAATTTTGTGTTGCTTTCAAAATTTCAGTTGGATTTTGAATTTCTCTTGTTATTTGATTTGCTTGATTTGGTTTTTTTTTTTGGGTTTCTAATCGTGAAAAGGGGTGGTAATTTCTGAGTTTTTAATTAGAGAAAGGGCATGGATTCTGTGAGTTTTTAATTGAAAAGGGGAGTCAATTTTTGTGTTTCGATTTCTGGGTTTCTAATCAAATAGGGACAGTGGCTTTGTTTGCTATTTTGCTCTTGTCGGAAATTTCAAGCGGCAGATGGTGTAATGGAGGTCGGCAGAGAGGGAACAACAAAGCGGATTCAATTTTTGTTTGATTTTCAATTGGGTCGATAAAATTGGTCACTAGAGTTCGTCGGTGATGGTCGGATTTGATCGGAGAAGGGGCAGCGGTTTCGAATCGAAGTAGGGGCGGTTGTTTCTGACCGGAGAAAGGGCGACGTTTTTTTTATCGGAGAAGGGGCGGCGGTTTTCTGGCCGGAATCATCACAGGAGTTGGTCGGCGGGGGCGGAGTTGGTCAAAGGGTTTGCCCACGTCAGTTTCAAGGAGTCAAGTTATACGGTACAACACGAGGAGTTATGTGTTTAGGTTGAAAGGTTGGGGTGACATGTGATTTTTTTTTGGGATATGTGCTTTGGATTAGATAAAACATTTAGAATTTATTTGACATTGTTGTCAGAGTTATCGTCCCTAAAATTTGGCATTACAAATTTTTTATATAACATCATTTTTTAAATTTTGACCGTGCATTTTGATCATTTATATCAAAAAGTTGAAAACTGTTAAAATAATTTTCCCAAAATTATAATTTGTTACTTTTTGGGAAAATTTTAAAATTAAGCTTCTAGAAAAAGCAGTTTAGGAAAACAATCTCAAGTGAGTCCTTAGTATTCAAAACTCAAGAATTGGATTTTACGGAAGATTAATATAGTTAGGTCCTGTTCTTTTCAACTTATTTTTCATTCAGTTCAGTTCAGACTCATTAAGTTTTATTTCAGTTCAGATTCATTAAGTTTTAAATAATTTGCATTCAATTTATTCAATTTCAATAAAATTTTAACAAGAATAAAGTTTATTAAATTTTGAATAATTTGAATACAATTTTTAATATCATTAAGTTTAGATTAAATTTTGAGTCAATAAATCTTATTCTGCCTCCATTAAATTTCAGTTAACTTCAGTCCGGTTTAAAAAAAACAACCCCTTAGCTGTGACGATGAAGAAACATTAGCCAGATAAAGTAATTACCAAAAAAGTAAGGAAAAAAACTCAAACTTTGACTGAAAATTAAGCGTTGTAAGCGCTGTAACGCGGGAAGAGAGCATACGATCCAATATTCAAACGAAAACACACTGGGGCAAATTAGATTGATCCCAGCCAGATAGTAGGGAAAGGAAAAGGATCAACAAATGAAATCAAAGCAGACTCAGTTTAGGGCTTTTGGTCAGCGCTCAATTCCTTCCTCTTTTGTCTTTCGTTCTTCAAATCTGTAAGCTTACGAACCCTAATCTCCGTCTTACATTCTCATCCATTCATTACTTGACGATAAGGACTGCGAATTTTTCTCTAATTGGATATTTGCGTTGTCGCTTGTATTTCTTCGTGAATTATTTGTAGCAGTTCAAAGGATGATGCACCAAATAACCGTTCAAATAAGGATTCAAAATATTCGCTTTCTGAGTTCCTTGACAACAAGCTGCAGAGAAATCCTGTGATGCCCAAAGTAGTCAAGGTACATTTCCTTTCTATTATCCTTTGCTTGGTTTTGAAAATGTTGATAAACTGAAGCCTTAATAATCGGTTAGCGCATATCATTATGGAGTTGTCCATTTGCTATGAAATTTTCCACAGTTTGGCAATCTTCTAAGCTATTTATTCGATTTTCTGAAGATATAATTGAACTTTAATGGGCTTCAGTTTGTTTGTTTTCTGTTTTTGTTTATTCGATTTGAGAATTTCTTTAGGAGGAATGAAATTGCCTGCCATTTTAGACAGAGACATACCTCAGTTTTGACAATTAGTCTCACTTTAGTCCTTCGTTTAATGTTCCTCAGTTTGTTTCAGTTTTACAATACGGGGTTTTGAGCATTAGAGGCTAATTATTGACAGGGGAAATCAGAGCCTTTTAAGTCACCATTGGGTTCTAAAAATGATGATGAGTCCACTAGTTGTTCAGTTGGAATAGAAAAAGAAGAGAAAGCAGGGAAATGTGTTGATCAGCGGGTTTTTGATCTGTTTAAGAAAAGTGTCGCAGAAAAGGGAGTTCAAATGTCAGGTGATGGCAGTAGCAGCAATGCTGAAAATGGAACTTTGAGCTCATCAACTGGAATTGGTTTATCTAATGTTTGTGAAATTGGAACTTCCAGCTTAAAAAATGAGCAACACATAAGAAAAAGAAAGAATCCATTTGAAGGTACGTGGTATACTGCAGTGCACCAAAGAGTTGTTTGGACTTTGTACCATTCTAGGCTTTTGCTATTAATTTTGCCTGCTTCAACTATTTTCCAGTTTGTCTATAATTTTGCTAAGCATAGTGGGAGACCTATTTATTCAAAGTGCTGTAGTTTTTCAAATGTATGTTCTTCTCTTCCTCTTTATTGCTTTCTTTTCAAAATGAGAAATGAATGAAAACTTCAACAAAAAACACTCACCTTAGCCAATATATAATATTTTTAAATTGGGTATTGATTTGGTAGGCCCTGATATTTGTTTACAGCCTTAGCTGATAAAGTTTTTGTCATCGTAGCCCCATTTTTGTTGTTATTTTCTCAATGATATCAATAACACTAAGGGATATATGCATAGTAAGAGAAGCACGTGTTTGGTTGAACCAGGAAGTTGGAATGGCCATTAATGGTGGAACTTCAGAAGTTCCCACATCATTTAATCCAAGTCTAGATGCATGAATTCTGCAAAGTGTATGCTAAAGGCATGAAAATTCTGAACGAACCAATGGATGCATTATCCAGAATCATGACTTCAGAAGCTTTTACCATTCTCTTTTATGCTGTGACATTGGAGTTGATAATATGCAACCCCTTTGTTTACACAAATTGAATGTTGCTTTCAGCTTCCCATAGAAGTACAAGTCATGTAGATTCTAGTACATGGTTTACATAACCTTCATGTTGTGTATTTCTAGATGGCGATAAAAAGAAGACCACTCGAAAAGAGTCATTAGTTTTGGGAGTTGATTCAAAACCAAAGCAAAACAGCAGGGACAGGTTGGTCATCAACCAAAAACCAAGACCTCTCTACAATCACTGTAAGACTTTTCTATTTCATAGCAAAGAAGTGGAACGAAATTCTTTAAGGTCGCATTGTTCTTTTCGAGTTTTATTAAGAGGTGCTTACTGCTGCCAGATGGAAATGGGTGTGGGTGGTGGGATTGTGACATGGAAGGAGTTGACACTGAAGAAGTCGGGTTGTGTGAAATATGGGAAGGGGTTGGCTCTACAACTTTTGGAGGATTATAAATGGCATTAATTCTGCTTATTTATTGTGGTATGTTTTGAACAAAGCCATTGCTTCTGCAAAATACTCTGCTGTTTCTCTCGATTGGGAGAAAAATGTTCCCTTGTTTGTGCCTAATACGATTGGTCAGTAGGTACTTGTAAAATCAAATGCTAGTAACTAGTACCATTAGCTTTTTTTTTTCAACTTCATTTGGTAAAACAAATGTGCCTATTATAAATGAGTCATCTCTTGCCAAGATTTGATTTTACTAGGTGGAGTTAGCAAAGGGGAGTAATAATAATGGGACCACTGTAATTACTTTAGTTGAATACAAGTACAAATATCAACAAACTGAGGGAAGTGGATTCTTTGTGTTGAATAGTCTGCCTTTAGTTATGAATTGATTTACTAAAGTTTCACTTGGTCAAACTTGGAGTATTTTGATTCGGCTTTTTAGTCTTAATTAAAAGATAACTTTAGTTATGAAGGTCATCAATGAACATAAGAATGTACAATGTTAATATGTTATACACTATTTATCTTGAATGGATTCTTTATCAAACTTCTTATATTAATGCCATCGAATTCCTAATAATTTTTGTAATTCAAACTATGTGAAACGTTAGTTTTTTTAATATCGTTTCATATCAACAATTATATGCTATTTTTATTCTGCTTTTTGTCAAATTAACGCCATTATGTAGAAATTTTTTTGACAAAGCAAAACCCATCAGATGCGTTGTTTCGCGATTAAGGTGAACATTTTGTGAAGACTGCAGAATCAGAATATTTCTTTCCCATCCGTTGTAAGAACTTTGACTAGTTGCAAGAGAATATTTTTTCATTTTTTTTTGAGAAGCAGAGAATATTTTTTCATTTTTTTTTGATAAGCAGAGAATATTTTTTCATTAACTACCTAATAGATATACCATTCTAGATGTTCCATGTCAACTTTGTCAAGATAATCGAATTTATTACCTAGACTTTTCGTTTCAGTCTGTTTACCATTTTCTACAAAGGCTCGACTAGGTTCGGTATAATATCATGTCTTTTCTTATTAATGAAAAATATAAATATTATTTATTAACAATCAATAATATTCATGATTGCTTCATGATCAACTATTTTTTTTAACATGATTGAAATGAATAAAACTGAAATTTATATGGAAATATATTATACCTGTTTCAACTCTAACTAAAAACTTATATTCATAATTTAGATATACCACATTATTGATTATTTTGGTTTATTTTACGTAAATTCCTTAAATTTTGATTATTTTTACTCTTAAACTTGCAAAAGAAAAATGTAAAATTTGTTTCTTATTGTCACACGTCAGCTTTCAATTAGATTTAATCTTTTAAAAATATCGCTATTTTTAAATTTAAAGGAATAAGTGTATTGTAAAATTTTTGACGCATTAAATAAATTGAAACTACATGTAGTGATGGATTCAGCCACCATCAAATTTCTATATTTATTGAGATTGAAGGCGTTGGAAAACTGTATACCACTAATAAATTGACAATGGCATCCAAAAGTAAGATTTATGGGAAAGAAAACACTTTTTTTTAAAAGTATCACAATCCACTTCATCATTTGCCCTTTTATGGGTTGATTGATTGCCTACAATTTGATAGTCATTTTTCCATTTCTTTTGTCGCTTCTGGAAGTCTCTTTTGGATGGCCACAACATTTTCTTTTTTCATAGTCATTTTACACCAAGTAAGCCCTTCATTAACATGAGGAGCAAACTTTTTCTTGTTATCTTTTGTTTCTGGTCTATATCTTTCCAAAACGGCAATAGCACCTCTTTAAAATTATGAAACATTTTTCAACTTCAGATGTCGTTTACACTACAAATTTTTGTCTGCTGCTTTTGTTTCGGTGCTTGTTATCATTGTCTTTTGACAAAGTTCATAAGACATTAGATCTACGTTATAAAATTGTATCCAACAATATATACTTAAAGCTAAAAGTAATATTTATTTTATTAAAAATTAGTAAGGATAGAGAAAAACATTATTATTCTTTTGAAAACTGTTCAGTTAAATTTTTCATCGTTCATTATGAAATTTATCGTTCAGTTATAAAACTGTTAAATTTTTCATCGTTCATTATGAAATTTTTCATCGTTCAGTTAAATTTTTCATCGTTCATTATGAAATTTATATTTCTTACTAATCTAGGTAGAATATGTATTCTATTTGATTTTGAAGACCATTTTCATATCAGTAGCAGCAATCAAAGGGGTCGAGTTAGACCTTGGGTCTACTAAAAACAACTGAAAATTTCCATATATTTTTTGTTCTATATATATATATATATTTTTTTTTTATTTTGAAAAAAAAGATTTGTTCTATATACTTTGCAGAATACAAAAATAAAAGAGCTTAAATTGATATCAATACTGTCTCGCTCTATCTTGAATAAATACATGACGGTTTGTAAAGTGATAAGGAATAATTGATACATTAAAATATTAACAAACCTCATTTTTGGAATATTCGGTGATTGCTTTTTCTTCCTAATTCCTTTGGGGATGAATTTATGGGCAAGTTTTCTTAGCTTGGAATATTGTCGACAACAACATTCCTTTCCAACATATTGTTCTGGAAACTTATATGCTGGAATAGTTTACACTCATCAAAACAAAAAGGTAGCACAAATTTTTATTTGACTAAGCAAAATTGAAATTATTGCTATATGGTCACTAATTTTAGCGTGAAAATTCACATTGGTAATAATCGGTAAGAAGATACAACGTAAACAAATATTATGAATGGTTACTCAATTTTATAGATATTGGTATATTGACATTTTATTTTCATGGTGTAAACATAGAAAAACTCCTTATTGACCATCCTAAATATTAATTTAGGGGAGATTCTAAGGTGACTTTGTTTTAAACAAAGTTATCTTAACTTTGTTAATCGTACCATTGATTATGTGGGGACCACCACTAATTCAATGGTGAGATCAACAAAGTTATGCTTACTTTGTGTAAAACAAAGTAAGCATAGCCTACACCTTAATTTAATAGTCCAATGTCCAATATTATCTTTTTATTTCAAACAAAACAATAATCATGAATTACATTTAAATAAAACACACACTCGATTTTAGAGATAATTTAGAATTATTTTTCCATACTGCTACTTTGAAAAGCTATACTTTCAAGTTTTTTTTTCCAATATATATTTTAATTTTTAAAAATAAATATCAAACACATTTTTTTAACTTATTGGTATATAAGGGTAAAACTAAAATAGGATGTTCAAAGTAAATATTGTTATAGAAAAAATTGGTGAAAGGATTTCTTTTAGACTATAGTCTATAATGAGAGAGAAATTGCAAATAGGGTCCTTATTACTCTTGTAATCAATGTGTTTATATATATTAGCCATATTTTGATATTTCCAACACAAATTTGATTTTTACTTACACACTAGTTATTCACATCCTGAGTTTTTTATTGGCTAATACATACTTAGTCTCCTCAATTATCACATTTTTTCACTAACACCCTAATCTTTTCAATGTTAGTTTTATCCCTCTAAACTTTACAAAATCGTTAGTTTTAGTCCCTAGTTGCCACGTGTCACATTGTGATTGGTTTGACTTTTCAAACAGACCAAACTTTTTAATTTTGTTCCTCTAATTAAATTATAACACGTGACAATTGGGGGCTGAAACTAACGACTTGATAAAGTTTGTGGGGGTTAAAACTAACATCGAAAAAGTTAGAGTGTTAGCTAAAAAAACGTGATAATTGAGGGGGATATGTATGTATTAGTCCTTTTTTTATTCGATGCCTAGTTTTAACTGTACAAAATCAAATTTAACTATTAGAAGAAAGAAGCGTAACTTAATTGGTACACCTTCCAATATGTAAATATGAGGTTTTGGATTTGAAACCTAACATCTTCAAAAATTTATTAAATATTAAAAAAAAAATCTAATTTTCGATTTAGTTTGATATAAAGGACTCAATCGATGATAATAAAATTCCAAGGACTAAATTAGCATTCGAAGAATCGTCGAGGGACGAGTTTCCTTTTAAGATAACAAAATGGAATAGGGTCCGCACCGGCTAAATTGACGAATCACGCCGCTTCGTCATCAGACACTGATAAACAATCATAAAACTGGTCCCTTTCTCCATTTCCAAACTTTTTTTAACCTTTCATTGAAGAGAGAGAAGCAGCAGAAGAAAACTCAGGCTCGAGCCAAATCGATTCTTTTGTTTTTTGTGTTAGAATTTTCTACTGTAATTTGCTTTGCTCCACCTGTCGATCGGAGAGACGGAGTTGCTGGCACCGAAGGGTACACCGGGCTGATCCTCCGCTCGCCACGTCGCAGCATCGCCACAACTCCTTCAGAATTTAATTTCAGATTTGAACCAATCAGAATCCCTTCGGCAATCAATTGTTTCGGTCTTTGTTGACGCTTGCTCTGTCGATTTCTGATCCTTGTTGCGTTTGGTCACCGCTGATCTTTGCTGTACTTGTTTGGAAGTGTAGAGAGAAATCGTTGAAGGAAAGATAGTGGGTGGTTGTGATTTTGACTTTGAATTTTTTTTTTTTGAGGTGAAGGAAGTGTTGGGTTTATTGGGTTTGAAGAAGCAGGAAGTTGTGTAATTGAGTTTGTGAAGTTTTCGGGATGGTTGCTGGTAAAATGTTTCATGGTCGAAAGAATTCATGGCCGCCTGAAGAGTACATCAGCAGAAACACGTTGCAATTGGTAAGCTCTTTATCTGTCACGGTGTTTTTTTGTTGCTAAGAAATTTACTAGATGTTGAGCAATTGAAAACTTGAAGTTGGCATAGGATTTGAACTTTGAATTGTTTTCCTTTATCTCCTTTTTCTTTGAAATTAGAGGAATTTTCTCTCATTCATTTAGTAAATGGTTTTTAAACGTTCCTTGTTTCCCCTTTTTTTCGTTGCTCAGTAGCTCTCGAAAGTGCCCAAGCAATTGGAATTTGCTTGACTAACTAGGATTATGTATTCGAAATATTTTGTCCCTTTTGCGTTGTTGAACGGAGTAAGTAGGGCTCTAGCTTAGCGTTTTTAAGATTTTTTGTATTGATAATGGTGTTGACATAAGCTTCTGTGTTAGTACTTCCTAAGAAATTTATTTGAGAATACCAGCAAAGAAATAGTTCAGTTATAGACTTGTGGAGATCATGTTTTTGCTAAACCTTTCGGTAGCTTTTTTTGAGGCATCGTTGGTGTTGCCGTAGATTGGCCACTTCTGTCGATCAACTTAGCAGTTTCGATTTTGAGGGACATGGTTAATAGTACAGTTTTATTGAATAACTTACGAGGCAAATATTGTCATAGTTCTATTGGCTTACAGGTTTTTTTAGAGAGGAAATGTGCTTTTGCAATCTCGTCTACATTTTCATTTTTCATTTTGGAATCCTGATTCTTTATTCTTTAATGTGTTATGTTCAATTCAATTCATTTTATGTTTAAGATTTGCTGATTTTGTTCTTAAGTTGAATTGATTTCTTCCAAAAACGTTGATTTCAAAGTACCCTACAACAAAGCAGATTTTTTATGCTATATCAAATTAGTATAACAATGTTGTATGTTGGTACAGCTTACTTTGTTAGTTTCGTAGACTTAGTTGTTTTTTATGCCTTATCGGGTTCTTGCTATTAAGAAGTGTAATCCAAGGTTGTTTGCTGTCTTATTCGTACACTGCGTCCGTATTTAGTGGATGACATTTAACGCCTTTCAGCTTTAGAAGGTAATGGATAGTGCTTGAAAGTGTGAAACGGATCTTCTGCTTAAAGTTACAAGTGGTTCTTTGCTTGTTGGCTTTGGTGGCAATTTAGTTATAGACTCAGTCTTTTCTTGTTTGTTGTAGTTTGATTTCGACAGTGCTGCTCCACCAGAACAGGCATGGAGAAGGAGATTAAACAGTCATGCCAATATTCTCAAAGAATTTAGTGTTACATTCAGGGAGGCAATAAAAATGGTAAGATAGTCTTTATTGGGGCTATTAAGTGGCTTAATAGATAAACTTTTTGTATTTTGGGTTTTGCAGTATTTAATTTTTGTTTCCAGTCTTCTTTAAGTCTCATTTTGACTGGTTTTTCTGTTTGTAATTTTAGGTTCGACTTGGTATACGATTGTGGTCGTATGTTAGGGAAGAGGCATCTTATGGAAGGGTAATTAATCGACTCCCTCAATATTTAACACACACTGTCCCCCTGCCCCTCATTTTTTTGCAATATGATAGAAGGTTTACTCCATTCTTTGTAATTTCCTCTCTCCTGATATGTGCAGAAAGCACCTATAGATCCATTCACCCGTGAAAGTTGCAAGCCATCAGCATCTCAAGGGGTACCTCTTGGAGGAATGGGGTATGCAGGGGGATCATATATGATACTTCTTTTTTTATTGCGAATTCAGCTTGTTGCTTAGACATTGTTGTACGTGTTGTGAAATGCAGAAGTGGAAGTATATCTAGAGGCTTTAGAGGCGAGTTCAGGCAGTGGCAAATCGTGCCTAGTATATGTGAAGCTTCACCTGTCATGGCAAACCAGTTTTCGGTAAAACTCTGCACTTGAACTGCATCTTTTATGTAGTGATTTTTTCTTTGGCTTATTGGTAGTATAACTGTTAAGTAATGAATCTTATGAGTCTGTTTATTGCTGGTTTTGCTTATGAAGTTTGTACTGATACTGCTTTTCAAGTACTAGAGAATGTAGTTCATCTGATATTTTCATATAAAAGGATAAAATTAGGATATATTCTTTTTTTCTTGCAAAAAAGTTGTTGGGGACGTCGATCTGATTTATTCCTCGAAGTGCATGTGGTATATAGGTCACTTACAACTTGTTTACTGCTTTTTTGGTGGTTGTTATTTCTGTTGATGCAACGATGAAAAAAATATTATGTATTTAAGCTGTGTTTGTGGAATTCATTGTGGTTTTCAATGCAAGTTCCTCTGGCAAATTTTTTTCATTGTTACCTTTTTTATAACAATTTATTTGTTTGGACCTTGGTATCATTCGTTTTTTCTTTTCAAACTGCAGATTTTCATATCACGGGATGGAGGGAATAAAAGTTATGCATCAGTTTTGGCTCCTGGGCAACATGAATCTGTCGGGTAAGATGCAGATTTTAAGGAACTAGTATTGTCGTCTTGAGAATTTTGTGATTGTGCTCGTTAATTTGGTGTCTACACTGATTTGTGAATTAAAGTTTGTAGAATAAGGTAAATATATCATTGTTCTGATATTGTCTAATTTCTCTTAGGAAACCTACTGATCAGGGTATATCTTCATGGGGTTGGAACTTGAGTGGTCAACATTCTACATATCATGCTTTGTTTCCTAGGGCATGGACAATCTATGATGGTATTTTCTTACATGTCATGTCTGTTTG